>JALGBA010004081.1:0-40000 GCA_023970755.1 Azemiops feae
ATCTATCTATCTATCTATCTATCTATCTATCTATCTATCTATCTATCTATCTATCTATCTATCTATCTATCTATCTATCTATCTATCTATCTATCTATCTATCTATCTATCTATCTTTTATCCATCATCAATTCCTGCTCTCTGCAATATATTCAGTAAGCTGGAACTGTCTATCTTGACATTCTGCACCTGCCAAACTTGCCTTGCTTTTAAAGCTCCTTAAAAGGGTATGGAATTGGTTTTTCCTGAATAGCATTATTGCTCCGTGAGATCTTCCTTGAAATTGTTGTAAGTGTCTCTCTCACATGCTATGGATTAGAGAAGGACTTTGGTGATTCGATTGAGGGGGCACAACTGAACTAAACTCTTCTTCCATCATTATTGATTGATTGATATAACTGCCAAACTTGCTGTGATCCAGTAAGGAAAAGCACTCCACTTGCTTCCATAAGTGATATCTTATATGACTCTAATAGACTATACAGCAATGCTCTGTGGCAATCTGTCTTGTAATCAATATCAGCTATATAGGATGATAGGATTCTCTTCTGAAATAAGTTATCTTTCAGAATTATGTCAGCATCTCGCATAGTATTGTTTTATGAAGGTCTGACCTATTTTATATACACTACCAGTGATACAGAAAAACAAAATTTGTAGACAGGAACAGAGGGATTGTGGGCCTAATCATCCAATTTTGAGTGGGTTTGTGGATGGAAACAGCTTTGACAGCAACTGTGTTGTTGGAGCAAAACCAAGTTATATATTTTTTTCCTTATGGAAGTTTACTGTGTGATTTGGGTCCACTCATGATACCTCTAATACATTATGGATGTGATATGACAGAAGCAAATGCAGTATAACATAAAAAAGCTAATTGTTCAGGATTTAGATCATGAATTGTAATAAAATCAAGGATGGATGGGTGGATAAATGGGCAAATAGATTATGCCAGGCCAAAATTTCAGTCCTAAGAGGCATCATCAACAAGCCATAAAGTCCCAAATTGATGAGAATAATAGAATAGAATAGAATAGAATAGAATAGAATAGAATAGAATAGAATAGAATAGAATAGAATAGAATAGAATAGAATAGAATAGAATAGAATAGAATAGAATAGAATAGAATAGAATAGGAGTAGAGTAGAGTAGAGTAGAGTAGAGTAGAGTAGAGTAGAGTAGAGTAGAGTAGAGTAGAGTAGAGCAGAGTCTTAAATGAGATCTTAAAGCATGATATCTAAGTAAGATAAAGGATTAGGGTGTCTAGTTTGGTGAGACACACAGAATTTTTTTAGCACAAACCTCTATTATTTAGTAGTTAGGATGTTTATGTTTGATCAGACAATGAGACTTTCCCTTATGCAACTCAGCCACTGTATAATTACGTTAAAATAGCAGAACTGGCCCAAGATAGGCACAGCTTACCCTCATGCATGTTATACTGTATATATTTAGTATTAGTAATACAACAATTAATGCCAGTTCTTGAAGAAAAGAAAATTCAACAGAGTCAGATGACCACTGAACCATTGCTCAAACGAGACACCATCAAGAAATCTCCGGGTTTAGAAGAAATTAGGAAGTTGAACAAACATTACGCAAGAAGCAGTAGCAGACAAATCACATCCATACTGTTGCCAAGAAAATGGCAGCAGTTACCAGGAATCAAGGCAATCTATACCTCAACAGAATCTATTTCTCTGGATACCGGTTCACAATAATTCTTGTTGCACATCGGTAGTACTTTTGTGGCAGAGATGTTCCACCAGAGGGAACCAAGTCTCCTGAATAGAAGTGGTGATGAATCAAAATCCAGAGCGTTCCACTCAGTGGTGGGATTCAAATACCTGAACATCCAGTTCTCTTCATGGATGCAGGCCTGGGCCTCCGAGGCCTAGAACGGACTTCCAGAAGTGACAACAATGCACTTCTGGCGGGCTGTTCTAGGCCTGAGAGGCCTTCACCAGACCTAGAACGGACTTCTGGAAGTGACAACTATGCACTTCTGGCGGGCGGTTCTAGGCCTGGGAGACCTCCTCCAGGCCTCCGAGGCCTAGAACGGACTTCCAGAGGCAGCATGGGTTCAGCCGGTTCTCCGAACTCAACAAATTTAGCTACCAGTTCTACTGAACTGGTGCGAACCAGCTGAATCCCACCACTGGTTCCACTCCAAGTTACAGTTGGGACTTTTTATGATTAATGTTGAGCAGAGGAGAAGTTTCCTGCACATCAAAAGCTATCTGTTGAGTGAAATCAATCTTTCTCTTCTCAGCTATCTCTGCTTCCTCGTGGAGGTGAATTTCTTCTATGGATACAAAACAAAAACAAAACACCCCATCATGGGAATTCACCCACCGTCTGAAGTTAATGTAGTTTAGATACAGTTTTGTCACCTTATCTGTTGCTGGTGAGAAGCAGGGCATAATATAATCAAATAAAGGTGAAGACCAAAACATGTTCTCATGTTTCATTATAATTGCAATTATTTATCTTATCGTCCCAACAGTTTCCATGCTGATATTGAATGAAAATTGCCTTCCTGGTCTACCGTTGATTTTAAGTAGGCTTTTAATCTAGTTTCTCTGTTTTGTGCTTAGCCTGTTATGTATCCTCAGCTTCCTGTTTTATGCAAGTATATGTTCCAGAAATTAATACTGCAGTGATATCTGGTGACACTAATTAGCTTGCATTATTTTCAGTGATAAACTGTGGTGTTCAAAATCTGGTTTAGAGGCCACCAGGGAGACGTTAACATTGCGCTTTCAAATCTTATTAAACTTTATCATCAGGCCCCCACTCATCCTGGGGTAGAAACTAAGTTTCTTCATCCTTTGCTACGATGCCTTTCTACAGCCCCAAAATGGATAATGTGAGAATTGGAGGCAAAGGGAAACTGTGGGCTCAGCTCTTTTTGGGTCATTTACCGTCCCAAAATGGGATAGCAATATCCAGTGTAAACATCTGTGAATGGAAATAGGAGAAGAAACCACAGCCATCTGAAAAAAACAGCTTTATTAGAGATGAGAAGGGCTCTGTCTTCTTCTATGTCTAACGTTGACATTTATGAAGCACAAGAGAGAAAAGATTGGGAAGAGATGGTGAGGCTTGCTGTTTCACTATGAATATTGCAGGGCCAGGATAAGACCAGACTTGAAATATTGCATCCAGTTTTGATCACCATGATAAAAAAAAAAAAAAAAGATGTTGAGACTCTAGAACGAGTGAAGAGAAGAGAAACAAAGATGATTAGGGGCCTGGACACTAAAACATATAGTATGAAGAACAGTTGCAGGAATTAGGTATGCATAGTTTAGTGAAAAGCAGAGACATCACCCTGCCAACAAAAGTGCATATAGTCAAGGCCATGGTTTTCCCAGTTGCAATGTATGGCTGTGAAAGTTGGACCATAAGACAGGCTGAGCGCCAAAGAATTGAGGCCTTTGAACTACGCTGCTGGAGAAGACTCCTGCGAGTCCCCTGGACTGCAAGGTGATCAAACCTGTCAGTCCTAGAGGAGATCAACCCGGACTGCTCTTTAGAAGGCCAGATCCTGAAGTTGAAACTCAAGTACTTTGGCCACCTAATGAGAAGGAAGGACTCACTGGAGAAGAGCCTAATGCTGGGAAAGATTGAGGGCAATAGAAGAAGGGGACGACAGAGAATGAGGTGGCTGGATGGAGTCACTGAAGCAGTAGGCGTGAGCTTAAATGGACTCCAGAAGATGGTAGAGGACAGGAAGACCTGGAGGAATGTTGTCCATGGGGTTGCGATGGGTCGGACACGACTTCACAACTAACAACAACAAAGTTTAATGAAAAGAAGGACAAGGGGTGACATGATAGCAATGTTCCAATATCTAAAGGGCTGCCACAAAGAAGAGGGGGTCAAGCTATTCTCTAAAGCATCTGAGGGCAGGACAAGAATCAATGGATGGATGCTAATCAAGAAGAGAAGCAACCTAGAACTGAGGAGAAATTTCTTGATGGTTAGAACAATTAATTGGTGGAATAGCTTGCCTTCAGAACTTGTGGATGCTGCAACACTGGAGGTTTTCAAGAAGAGATTGGACAACCATTTGTGTGAAATGGTATAAGGTCTCCTGGTTGAGCAGGAGGTTGGACTAGAAGACTTCCAAAGTTCCTTCCAACTCTGTTATTCTGCTATAAATTCATCACATTCCCTATTTGAGTGAGAGTATTCCAAACAAATAAATATCTATTCTGAATGAGTTTGCATGAGATATTAGGTATGTCAATTAGAGAAAGTTCAGTGTTGCTAAATATAATATGGAATTAAGTGCAAAAGAGGCCAACAGATTGCTTTGAGATGGGTAGGAGAAGGTGTGAGATAAACTAAGTCAAAGTTGGAGGAGATTTGATGGGTGACGCCATTTTGTTGGGGAGTTGCTATAGGTCAGGGGTCTGCAATCTTGACAATTTTAAGACTTGTGGACTTCAGCTCCCAGGCTGAGGAATTCTGGGAGCTGAAGTCCACAAGTCTTAAAGTTGTCAAGGTTGCAGTCCCCTGCTATAGGTGGCTAAATTTGCCTTGCATTCTTTTGTGAAAAGCCGAGATTGTGTGCTACAACAGATGGACAGCTTTTCTGAATCTCTCTGATGAGTGGCAGATCACTTGTACAATGCCCAGATGCAAAGGCTCATCCTGGAACTATGTTGATTTAGATCTTCAATCCCAGGGTTAAAATTCCAATTAGGTATATAGGCTGTCATTTTCATATGTATTTCCTTTAATAACCAACATCAGTACATTGTGTCCAAGGTAAGAGAAAATATTCCTCACCAGTAGGAAGGAAGGAAGGCACAGGGCCCTATATATGAACCAAGCCTTTCATTTCGATTATGTCCCATCTAATGCCAAATATTCAATATATATTACATTGGAAATTGGAAATTAGGAATCAGTCATTAAAAAAATCGATGGGTGATGTTTTTAAAACTGTTTCTAATTTGGCAGGAAACTTTTTGAGAACACTATTTTGGACGGAAGGAAAGGAAGGAAGGAAGGAAGGAAGGAAGGAAGGAAGGAAGGAAGGAAGGAAGGAAGGAAGGAAGGAAGGAAGGAAGGAAGGAAGGAAGGAAGGAAGGAAGGAAGGATAGTAAGGAGCAAATGGAGGGAGGGAGAGAGGGAGGGGGAAGGATAGTAAGGAGCAGACGGAGAAAGAAAGAAAGAAAGAAAGAAAGAGAAAGAAAGAAAAAGAAAGAAAGAAAGAAAGAGAAAGAAAAAGAAAGAAGCAGACGGAGGAAGGGAGGAATGAAGGATAGTAAGGAGCAGATGGAGGGAGGGAAGGAGGAAGGAAGGAAGGAAGGAAGGAAGGAAGGAAGGAAGGAAGGAAGGATAGTAAGGAGCAAATGGAGGGAGGGAGAGAGGGAGGGGGAAGGATAGTAAGGAGCAGACGGAGAAAGAAAGAAAGAAAGAAAGAAAGAGAAAGAAAGAAAAAGAAAGAAAGAAAGAGAAAGAAAAAGAAAGCAGACGGAGGAAGGGAGGAATGAAGGATAGTAAGGAGCAGATGGAGGGAGGGAAGGAGGAAGGAAGGAAGGAAGGAAGGAAGGAAGGAAGGAAGGAAGGAAGGAAGGAAGATAAAAAGAAGGGCATGAGGAAGGAAGGAAGGAAACTTCAAGCCCACCTGCCCGCAAGCTTAGTACTTTATTCTGCCTCAAGCTTATAGTAGTTCTTTATTACGTCTTGTTCTGCTCTGCTTCAGTCACTTGGAAATAATAAATATTTGCTACAAAACCATTTTATTTCATATTTAAGTCTTTATGACCCAATCACATTCTTTTATTATCCAGTGCAGCCATAGAAGCAATGACCAAAGATCATTTACTTCAGGTTTATGCTCAAGCTTGGAGAGAAGATCACCTGTTCCTGTCTCCACTCCATTGCTCTGTGTGGCCCCTCAGGAAACCACTGGAGAATAAAGCTGAGAGAATAAAGCTGGGAGAAATTTCAGAGTCTGCCTGAAATCACAAAATCAGATTAACCTCTCTGACTCCTAAGCCTCAGGGGACTGGCTTACGAAAACAATTCTAACCCGTTAGAATCCAATGAAAATGTATGGTATGTACAGCAACATTTTATGTGAATAGATGAAAGAACAAAGGGGGGGAAAGCACTTCTTTGTAAACCTCTATAGTGGATAATGCATAATATTTCCAACACATATAACTGTCTCCTCTCTATCTGATGAAAAAAGTTCTAATCACCTCTGTTAGAATGGGATGGAATCGGGACATTTTGGAATTGCCAAATCCTCATTTAACCCAACAAAATCATTCTTTATCTGCAAAACAGAATACAGATTCCAGCTGTTACTTTCTCAATGCCATTATCCTATATTTGCCCTCAAAACATCTCACTTAAGTCATGTTAGACACCTGTCATTTATAAAGTTGTGTCCCGTGATTTTCCCTGCAACCTGGTTATCGGAGTCTTTCGAACCAAGAATTTGATGCTTAGTGATTACATTTGTTGGCAACATTAAGAAATGTTCCAGCATTGCCTTCTTCTGGAATTTATCAACATTTCAAATTCTCCCTTCTTTGTGGGAGAACCGGACGAACAGATGTAAACCATTTCTGACTGGGTACAGCACACATCTCCAACTAGGATAACTACCAAGAGCAACCAGAATCAACTCTGAGAAATATAGTAATCCTTTCATAAATGTCCCATGCTCTACAATATGAAGCAGATGTAAAACATTCTATACTTGCCTGGTGGCTGTGGTGGCTATGGTGGCACAGTGGTTAAAAGGCAGTATTGCAGGCTAACTCTGCCCACAGTCTGGAGTTTGATCCTGAGTGGCTCTAAGTTGACTCAGCCTTCTATCCTTCTGAGGATAGAGGGGACCCAGGTTGTTGGGGACAATTTGCTGACACTATAAACTCTGTAGAGAGGGCTGTAAAGCACTATAAAGCAATATATAAGTCTAAGTGTTATTGCTATTGCTATGACTGGGTACGGCTCATCTCTCCAACTAGTAAAACTGTTCCTGGAACAACCAAAATCAACTCTGAGAAAAATCAACCCCTTACACTAATGTCCTACACTCCACAAAATGAAGAAAGTAGTACAACCTCTAGCATATGAAGAGTTTTGCTCAGGATTTAACTTATTGCATCCTATCTAACTATTGCAATTAAGAAGAAACTTGAATCCACGGGTCCAGCAATTGTAGTAGTTGGCAAAAATTAGCTGACTACCAGCAGGCAGATGCAACTGAGGGGCGGGGGGAATCCCACCCTTCCTTATTCAACACTTGCAGGTCCCAAGTGCTTTCGTGCAATCAATATCTGGTTGACTTTCTATTAGAATGATAAATCTAGATGGAAGATTTCTTCCCTTCTTGATCAATAATTTTGTCCCTGAGGGTTGTCTTGTTGTATTTGGTGGGATTTTAAAAAGCATTGGAGGTGAATTCCATTGTATGCTTCAGGGTGAAATCAAATTGGCGGGTTCTGCTATAATATTACTTTCAAATGTAGAAGTTCCAGGTATCTTTGCTTGAAAAGATCCCTGTTAAAGATGACATAGTGAGGCTTCTTGATTTACTTTTTCTGACATCCCCCTGCTGCGATTATATTACTGGAAGCTTTAGAAAATTTGCAAAGATCCTTCTTGTTCCTGGTCTTTGTGAAGACTGTCTTTGCTTCCAGGGAATGATTTTTATCATTTATCATTGGTTGCACAATGTAATGCAACCTTTACCTGGACTGTATGTCAATGAAGACTCTCAGTCGTCCAGGCAAAGCTAAATCCAGGCCATGATTCAACCTTCAGACACCATTGGCCAAAAGTCTTCATCGATACATTGCAATTTTGGGGAGGAAACCCCTGAGGTTGGTACATTCCAACAACTCTATGCCTAACTGACTTGCTCTGACTGATGAAGCGGCTTGGATGAGCAATGAAATGTTAGCTGAAGCTAACAAAAAATTGTCTAGTTGCTATGAGTCAACCTTGAGACACCTTTGCCTGGCCTGGTTTTTTTTTGAACAGCATGATTTTTGGGTTTTTTGGAAGCTGCGCAGTGCATATTTTGTCCAATTGTCTATTGGAAAGTCTTGTTTTGAGGAAATGAAGACATGGCGGAAATTTAATATAGGTAATAATCTTTCTTGTTGTAACATACCTGGATATTATGTTTCATGTCTTCGTAAAAGTGACGGCCTTCCACAGGCCCTTCTCTGAAGATGGAAGGTCTTCTTCCTCATTCCCAGGTTGTGGAATGGACTTCCTTGAATGTTGACTTTATCCACAATCCAGTGGTGGGATTCAAATTTGTGAACAACCGGTTCTCTGTGTGGATGCCACTTCCGGACGTCCATTCTGGGCCTGGGCAACAAAAAAATTAGCTACCGGTTCTGCCGAAGTGGTGCGAACCGGCTGAATCCCACCACTGGATTGATAAATATAGATAGATGATAGATAGATAGATAGATAGATAGATAGATAGATAGATAGATAGATAGATAGATAGATAGATAGATAGATAGACAGACAGACAGACAGACAGACAGACAGGACAGGACAGGCAGGCAGGCAGGCAGGCAGGCAGGCAGGCAGGCAGGCAGGCAGGCAGGCAGGCAGGCAGGCAGGCAGGCAGGCAGGCAGACCTAGATGATTGATTCAGTGGTGGGATTCAAATATGTGAACAACCGGTTCTCTGTGTGGATGCCGTTTCCAGAAGTCCATTCTGGGCCTGGGCAACAAAAAATTAGCTCCCAGTTCTGCCGAAGCAGTGCGAACCGGCTGAATTCCACCACTGCCCCAATTCATCTGTTTCTAGGAAGTCTGGAAATATTAATCTACCTAGACAGATTTTAATGAACAAATGCCTTTACTATTTGAATAATAACAACTATTATTTCTTTGGATGGTGTCCTTTTTATGTCTTATTAAAAAATAGACTTCACTGAAAAAAATAACAGAAAAAATAACATACAGTATGAATCTCAAAGTTCTAATCTAATTTCCTTCCCAGTGCAGCAATCTATTGTTTTGTGGTGGGTTTTTTTCCTAATCCTTTCTGAATTTTCCAATCCATCAGAGTTATAGTCCATTTATAAATACCTACGGCATGCACGCATTTCCAATGTACATTGTGCAATATATATTCTACACACAACAGCTACCCCCATTCAAAAAAAAAGTGTTCTGTATGCATGCAGCTCGGCTCGTCTGTCCCTGTATGGATCATCCCTGAATTACAGTCTTATCTGAAATATTCTTTAAGCTTCTTATCTCTCCCAATCAATTGGAAATAGCAGAGAAAGGAAAGAAATAAATTAGCTGGCTGGGATGGCCGAGTCAGGAATCAGTGGTCAGTTTAAATCAATAAGCTGTTTAAGAGCCAGGCAGAGAAATTCAATGACATTAGTCAGAGCACTCCAGTCTTACAGATTTTAAAGCTCCATAGGTCTACCGCAAACCAGTACAGTAAGATGAATGCGGGGGAAGAGATTTGTGTATTTCTGTTTTTGTTTTTGTTTTTTTAACCAAATTTATTTTAACCGGCAACACAGGCCGATCCAAATTCTAACAGAGGGATAGAATCAAGATCACATGAAGTATTAATACCACTTTACAATGCCTTGGTAAGGCCACACTTGGAATACTGCATCCAGTTTTGGTCACCACGATGTAAAAAAGATGTCGAGACTCTAGAAAGAGTACAGAGAAGAGCAACAAAGATGATTAGGGGACTGGAGGCTAAAACATATAAGGAACGGTTGCTGGAATTGGCTATGTCTAGTTTAATGAAGAGAAGGACGAGGGGGGACATGATAGCAGTGTTCCAATATCTCAGGGGCTGCCACAAAGAAGAGGGAGTCAAGCTATTATCCAAAGCACCAGAAGGCAGGACAAGAAATAATGGATGGAAACTAATCAAGGAGAGAAGCAACCTAGAACTAAGGAGAAACTTCCTGACAGTTAGAACAATTAACCAGTGGAACAACCTGCCTCCAGAAGCGGTGAATGTTCCAACACTGGAAGTTTTAAAGAAGAGACTGGACAGCCATTTGTCCGAAATGGTATTGGGTTTCCTGCCTGAGCAGGGGGCTGGACTAGATGACCTCCAAGGTCCCTTCCAACTTTATTATTATTATTATTAGTAGTAGTAGTAGTAGTAGTAGTAGTAGTAGTAGTAGTAGTAAATTTCTCACCAGTTTGGGGAAGAGATTAGCAGAAAGCAAGGCCCTGTGTCTTATTTGTACACATTCATCCTGACTTCCATTTCCAGGCAATATTTACTGTGTTTTGCAAAATGACAGATTTTGCCCCATCAAAAAATAAGAACACTTAAGTTTGGATGCTGATTAAAAAAAAAAAAAAAAGCAGGAAGGGGATGTTCAAGCAGGAAGCCTAACCAGTCCTCTGGCTCTTTTGAGGTGTTTCTGGTTCTGCAGAATTGCAGCCTTGAAAGGAAACCATATCCATGAATATCGTCTCCTTAGAACTGAGATGTCTTAGCTCTATTCAGATTGGTCATATGTTTGCAACAGATGACTTCATGGAAACAAAGCGGTAAATGAAACTTACTGTATATCTGTAATGACTTTTCCGCTTCCACAAATAGGGTTTTTTCTTTCTTAAATAACTCCATAAATTTCGTAATAGAGCCATTGTCCAATGTTTATTTCCCCTCTGGCTAAAAGATTTGACAGGCGTCTTTTAAATATACTCCAATTCAGAGTTTTACTAGAATGGCTTTATCCATACTATACATAAACTGGTATCAATAAAAGTATCTTGGTCATAGAAGGAATTTCAACATATTTTTTTCTATCCCCCTTTTACATTGTGGGCTTCATCCTGTTTTCTTTAAACATATTGTCTGTGATATACGAACAAATTAAGGAACAATCTGGCATTGTAGTACGAGGAGGAGGAGGAGGAGGAGGAGGAGGAGGAGGAGGAGAAGAAGAAGAAGAAGAAGAAGAAGAAGAAAGAAGAAGAAGAAGAAGAAGAATAAGAAGAAGGAGGAGAAGAGGAGAAGGAGGAGGAAGGAGGAGGAGAGAGGAGGAGGAGGAGGAGGAGGAGGAGAAGAAGAAGAAGAAGAAGAAGAAGAAGAAGAAGAAGAAGAAGAAGAAGAAGAAAGAAGAGAGAAGAAGAAGAAGAAGAAGAAGAAGAAGAAGAAGAAGAAGAAGAAGAAGAGGAGGAGGAGGAGGAGGAGGAGGAGGAGAAGGAGGAGGAGGAGGAGGAGGAGGCTTTAAGTTAATAGTTTACACTCTCATAAATTCATGAAAAACTACAGACCTTCATTTTTCTTAACAGTTTTTTTTTCCCTCATAAACATCTCTATTTCTGTGTATCTTTGCCATTACTATTAATGAAATCAGTGAATAGACTTGTGTATCAGTGAATATGTCAGCAAGGTAAACTAAAACCACCTTTCCCAGCCTGTGGAATATTGTCGGTTTTGTTTTAATTACTCAATTGATGGCTGCTTTATTGTTTTAATACCTTTATGTATGAGTTGTGGGCGGTTGTGGTACACAGACCGGGTGACTGTGAGTAGATTGGTAGACAAATATGTTAAATTCCCCATTGTTTACTTTCGGTATAATTGCCATAGAGTTCATTTGATTTTGTTACCGTTGCTAAGATGAAAAGGCATCGGGTGTTTGAGCAAAGGATGACTAGAGTCTTGGAATGCTCTTTTGACTTTCTAAAAATTGCTTATTCGCAGAGGAAATGTTTTCTAGATAGGTTTTTTGTTTTGTTTTAAAATGCTCTATTTTAAACCTGCTGGATAATCTTACTTGCATTCAACACTGTTTTTTTTTTTGTTGATTCGCAGAGGTTTATAAAGCTCTTAACCTCTAGATCCTATTTGATTTATCACTGCATGGAACTTCTTTACATATGCAGTAGAACATGAATTACACCACTGTTTCAGCTTTTTATCTATTCTTTTACTTTATTTGGGTGGACAACGAATTTCTAAATGTCCTTGGTAATGCTGCAGTCAGACAGAGATGATATGTTCCAATTGAACCGGCATTATAAATAGTTTTTTGGGGGGGAACGTATTGAGTGTCATTTTTGACACCACAGTTTTTTTTAATTACACAAATCAATGACAACCCAAGTAGCCTTATTAGACTGGAGATAGATGATGTCTACAACACAGTCCTTTCAGCAGTTCCAAGAAGGCTCCACACTTATTTGCACCACTCAGGTGACCTTGAGGACACCTGAGATAAACTTCCAGGTGGCCTCCACGAATCTCTAAAAGAAGGCAAATGACCAGCTATCTGCAAGGAATATGAATCCTTCCATTCCCCACCATCCGGTCAGAGCTGAAGAAGCTTCTTGGAGGAGAAGCGAAACGTCTTCAGAGAAAAAACAAGAAAGTCCAGTTGCCTCTTGAAAAAGCGCCTTTGTGAAAATCATGACCTGGATGACTGGGAATCTCCATAGACAGTTTGGACAATCACTTCCAGTCAGAATAGACAAGATCAAGCTAGTATTCCAAAGACTGAATGAATGTCTGTTCATTACATAGTACCTTCCTACTTTTTTCTATACGGTATAAATAGTAAATAGTGATGTCAGGAGAAAAAAAAGAAGCCTAATACTGTACTTTCCTCAGAGGACTAAACCACAGGATTAATGTATATATGTCTCCAAACATGATCAGATAGCTGTGAGCTTTGATTACTTATGAACTGAACTCCCAGAGGATAGTAATCAGTGCATTATGCATGTCTTTTTCAAGATGTTGTCATCTTTTCAAATCAAAATAAGCCTGCATTACAGATTATGCACTCTCTTTATTTAATTTCCAAATTCAAAAGAAGACAGTGATGATATTTCAGTGTTGTTGTATTTAGCAACCATCCAATTCTAGCACAGTTTGTTTGGCTTTGTTTTGGATTCCAGATAACTCTGATCAATAAATTATATTTAGTGATCTCATTGTGTATTAAGAAACCAGGCATCAAACTGTTGTTCAATCTAAGCCTGCCTGCCTGCCTTCCTTCCTTCCTTCCTTCCTTCCTTCCTTTCCTTCTTCTTCCTTCCTTCCTTCCCTTCCTTTTCCTTCCTTTCCTTCTTCTTCCTTCTTCCCCTTCTCCTCCTTCCCTCCCTCCCTCCCTCCCTCCCTCCCCTCCCTCCCTCCCTCCCTCCCTCCCTCTAAGAAGCTCTCTACTGGACTCTCAGTTCCAAAAACAACCTCAATTGCATATTACTTTTGCTTCAGCAGTTCACCCATGTCTAAGATTCAAGTAAATGGTCATGTATGATTTCCATGGAGTTAACCTTTTTGTCTTCTAAAAGCAAGAACTCACCATACCTGGGGTGGACTTGTGTCATTGTGGTGAACTGAAAAGTGTCACCCCTATTTAAAATTCTTGAGACATGGCTTTCCTACCCACTCAAAAGTTAGGGAAAGTAATGGTGTGTGTACACAAGCCATTCAAATGATCCCTGTTCTTCTTCTTCTTCTTCTTCTTGTGCCATATCCGTTATCGGACGTTGGCGATCATGTTGGCGATCCTGTTTTTATCAGCAGCCGCACGAAAAAGTGCTGCTGAGTTTTGTCCAAACCAGCCCCTTAGATTTTGAAGCCATGATGTTCTTCTTCTGCCTGGACCTCGTTTGCCTTCAATCTTTCCCTGGAGGATTCCTGTTGGGAGTTTTATAAGTGAGTGGCTTAAGAGATAACAATTATGCTGTTTACAGGATTTCTGAGGTCTTGGACAATGACCCTACTGCTCTTCAGTACATTCAACATTGAAATAAATATTTTCAAACGCAATGACGTGTCAAACATTTGACTACCAGTTTTTATCACATTGGATGATATTGTTATTATGGTAGGTCATACAGTCTGCCATTTGTTTAGACCGTATTTGGCATCTTTATCCAACCTATTGAGTCCTTCTCAAAGACCTGGACAGGCAGATGTTGTTGCTTGATGGTGTTGAAGGTATTATTGCAGGTTGTAAGCTGTTCCAAGTAAAGCTGCCTTTTGCAATTGACTGATGGGGATTTGCCAATGCCAGCGGTGTTCAAGTTTTGGAAATGTACAAGGAAGCTTTTACTATTAATACTACCTTTGCTTTCTTTTGCCACAGTCATTTTACTTCAGGTCCAGTTCAGCCAATGCACTTTGAAAGTAACTGAATTCTTTCAACAGAATGTAAATACAATAGCTCTGATGAGGACCAAGGAAAGCCAGAAGTTCTTGTTTGATGGTTTAGAAGGCAATTGTTGTTATTATTATGGTTGATCTCACAGTCAGCCAGATGTTTAGACTTTGGCTTTGGCATTTTTATCCATATATTGAGCCCTTCCCAAGGACCTGGAATTGTTGTTGTTGTTGTTGATTTAATCTTCAATTCAATTCACAGTATTGGACTGGTAAAAACATAACAGTTCAAGTCCTAATCAAGGACCTAAGAGTTATTAAGGTATCGTCTGAGTATATAGGCAGTTCCAAGTAGGGTGGGTTTTTGCAAAGTCAGGATATTCAGGTCTAATAAGTTCAACATTTCCATGTATCTAGGCTGCCCTTTGGGTATTGATCCAAGGGCTCCTATTACTATTGGTACAACCATTGAGTTCTTCCTCCACAATTGCTCAACTTCAATTTGCAGATTGCGGTATTTCATTATTTTTTCTGGTTGCTTCCCTTCCATTCGTGCATCACCTGGTATTGCAATATCAATGAATCAGATTTTTTTTTCTTTTCCAGAATAGTGATGGTGGGCCAGATGTCTGTCTGCTTGGATCCAAAAGTCCCACAGGATCTTGACTTGCTCATTTTCAATAACTTTGTCAATTTGATGTTCTCGGTAATTTTTGCTGCATTCAAACCCAAACTTCTGACAAAGCTTCCAATGTATAATTTGGGCTATTATTATTATTGATGAGTGCACAGTCAGCCAGATGTTTAGACTGGGTTTGGCATTTTTGTCTACCTATCGAGTCCTTAACAAGGACCTGGGATAGGCAGATGTGGATGTTTGGTGGTGTTACAGATATTGTCGCAGGATGGAAGCTGTTCCCAGTAAAGCTGCCTTTTGCAATTGACTGATGGTGAATTTGTCAATGCCAATGGTGTTTAAGTGGTGCTGCAGTTGTTTTGGGATTGCACCCAAGGCTCTTATTACTATTGGTACTACTCTTGCTTGCCTTTGCCATAGTCGTTCTATTTGTAGGTTTTTGTATTTTGTTATCTTCTCTAGTTCTTTCTCTTCTATTCTACTGTCTCCAGGCACTGCCACATCCACTATCCAGACATTTTGTCTTTCTTATTGACAATTGTTAAGTCCTGGCTGGCAGGTGCCTATGTTTGAATTCTAAAGTTGTTGTTGTTGTTGTTATTTGCCACTATAGACTGTCTCTGTGTATGAAGAATGATGTGAACGGTTTTTATTGAATATAATACTTTGATTCATGTACTCTATAGTACTCAAAGGAAAGGTTTTTAAGAATTTGAAAAGAATTAAGTCTCTTGCAATATAATCCTTTGTCCTTTGATGATTCTGAAGACTTCTGTGTGTCGTGAAGTTGGTGTTGATTCTTAGTGACCTTGTAGATGGATCTTTTCCAAGATGATCTGTTCCCAACCTGGCCCTTCATGTCTTCCAACCATATGCTATTATCATGATAATTCAACTCATCCACCCAACTAGTAGTCATTCTCCTGTTTTCTACTAACTTCCACAGCACTTTGGACTTCTCAAAGGGACCTTGTCTTTACTTAATGTGTCCAAAATGTGATAATTTGAATCTGGTCATGTGTGTCTCACACGAGAACTCCAGGTTCATGTGTTCATTTTCTTAGCTAACCATGATTTTTCTCAGGGATCTTCTCCACACCAAAATTCAACAGCATTGTGGATTGAAAGAATGAGCATCAATGACAAGGGCTATACCAAAGTAGAATTTTAATAGAATAGAAATCTTTATATTCACTTGCACGTTGACAAGTCACAGTGGACTAAATCCACACTTCCTGAGGAGCTGATCTGCAGGAAATCTCTTTCTTTTCTTTAAACATTTAAGGTTTTTTACTGGAGAATTCCTACCATCCATAATTTACATACAGGCTGAAGAACTGACAGTGACCCTCCGATTTTTATCAGTGCCACTCCGTTTGTTATCCTTTTGTTCTAGTGGCACATTTTCATACAGAGGTTGAAAAGTGGCCATTGCTGTTTTTGATGAACTTCGTGAATCAATATGGAAACTAATGACTTAAAACAAAATGGACAGCTTAAAAGTAATGGGATTAAATATAGCCAACAGTTTAGCTTCTGCGCTGGCTTACTACCCAAATCTCTATTAACTAAATAAAATAATAGAGATTTACTACCCAAATCTCTATTATTTCATTTTTCTGTGTATTTGTTTTCTAACTTGGAAAGAAATCCTAGCTTAAAGAATCTTGGCTTCAGCTACCATCTTTTTTTTTTTTCCTTCCTTTAACTATTCTTTCTCCTCTAGGAATGAAAAGGAAGCCAGTTCAGAGACAGTTTCTTCTTACTACAGCCCCGTTTTTTGTTTTTGTTTTTGAAATACAGCATGTCTCAGTAAAATGCCTTTTATATAATTATTTCCAGCTGCTTTCTTTTCTGCGAGCATAATTTGTATTCTAAACAGGCAGCGCCCACCACTTGAATTTGCCATTAAAATAAGGATTAAGTGCTGATTTGGCATGCTCATCATATGCCAGTTACTACTTTGCTGTGGAACCAGCTGGGCACTGTGATGAATCTCTCTGAATGTTCCTGAGATTTCTGTTTTTTTTTCAAAGAGAAGGGAATGTTTGAGATGTTTACCACACAAATTTGCAAAACAGTTCCTACTGCTGTTGTTCAATTCCTTTTGGCTCTTTTGATTTCTCGAATGGTGCTTGGTGCCACTTCTGAGTCGCCTTTTAGATTTCACCTAAAATAAAATGAAAGAAAGTTAGCCAGTTCATAAATCATATCATTTTTTTCCCCCAGTATGAATTGGAGAGAACAAGGAGCAACTTGGAAGGTCCGGGGGGGGGGGGGGAGAGGAGATTAATTTGTCTCCCTCCTGGTTAATTCAGCATTGTAAAGTTGGATGTAAAGAAGGATGAATAAAAGAAAGGGGTTTCCTTTGAAACTTATGGCAAGAGGAAAACCATACTTTAAAAACAGATCCTGTGATCACCACATAGAAGGTTGATTTATTTTATAGAACCTGGATCTGAGCTCTCTATGACAGGGGTCTTCAAACTTGGGCCTTTTATGACTTGTGGACTTCAATTCCCAGAATTCCTCAGCCAGGCACGCCTGGGGCGTGCCTGGCTGAGGAATTCTGGGAGTTGAAGTCCACAAGTCGTAAAAGGCCCAAGTTTGAAGACTCCTGCTCTTTGAAGCAGGAGGAATTCTGGGAGTTGAAGTCCACAAGTCATAAAAGGCCCAAGTTTGAAGACTCCTTTGATAAAAACTTCATATTTAGAATATCTAAAGTGAATAAGAAAGGGGGGGGGAAGGAGGCAGGAGTCCTGCTTTATTGCAAGATAGGTTTTGTTTATTTTTGTTTGTTTTTTTCTTGACAGAAGCTTTCCTGCTTAAAGTGGTCTTCTTTTTGTACGCTTCCTAGCTTCAGGGTGTAAAAGTTAGCCCTACAAGTCATAATTAGGAGTCTAGGAGAATTCTAATGAAACTTGATGAAATCTGCTTTTCCACCTGATTACCATGGAAACCACAGTTAGCCAACTGACTTCACTTGGATCAAAATGAATTATTATTAATCATCCCAGGCAAGGAGTGCTTAGGGATTTGGACTCCTTTTGTTAAAGTTTTAGCTAAGAAACTGAAAAAGTTCAGGAAGGATAAATATTAATTCTTAATGTGCTAGTAAGTGAGAATGACTTAGTCTCCCTGGGATCCAGATCCTTGTCAGAAAATCAGATATTAACAAACTTTAAGAGCAGAATTTGTGTACTCTGAATGGCAGGGAAACAGGAGATCTGGTCTTAAGACAGTGCTAATTAAGTGATTCTGTCTAAACGACGGTCATTTTGGCTGAGTGGTGTGAAAGGGGTTATAGAGAAATACAAATATTTATGCCTGATTCATCGTGGTTATAACTGTTAAATAACCAGGCTGAAATCCTGAGTCTAGAGAAATCTGGGTCACAGTTTTCAGAATTTTATTCAAAAGACATGCAACCAAGTGAGAACTGATTTAAAAACTTCAAGCAACAGGCAGATAAATGTCCACCGTTCAGTAGCAAGTCCTGCTTTGTAAATAGAAGATCCCAACTTCATCTAGTGTTTGAATGAACAATGAACAAGGATTGCTTCTCTGCAGAACTGATACTACGGTAATTCTCTCTCTCTCTCTCTCTCTCTCTCTCTCTCTCTCTCTCTCACACACACACACACACACACACACACACACACACGGGCAAATAGTTTGACCCATTGTTCTTTTCCTTTGGACTCTCTCCATGTGTTCCCATGCACTCTAGTCAACAACAGAGTTAATTTTCAACTACAGCTTTACTTGTCCAGCTAAATCATTCATTTAGTGCAGATCTTGATTCATGATTTGGTGAATACTAGACTACACCCTGCCAAAGTTGATTTGTTAATGATATTGTTCATCAATCTAACAAGGGTTGCATGAGGCAGGGCTAAATTAAAAAGGGTCTGGCATGGTGGGTACATTGAGCGAAGTCCTCGGGATGTTCCAATGCTGAAGGTTAGATAGGGAATTCAAGATCCTAGAAGAAAAGAATAGCAAAATCTTCCCCATACCATTGCCAAGAAAAACTACACCAGCATTCCCGTATAGTCCCTTGACACTGAACGTGACTTAGAAGAAACTTCATCTTCAGCTTAAATGTTTGAGGACACCATTCCCCACCACCATTATCCTGCCATCTGATTGATGCCCCAGTCTGGTTGCTGGTGTGGGATACAACATGGGACTTTTGAAAACATGTTCTTTTCTACACATAAACAAAAAAATTATAAGACTGTATTGTGTTGTCATTCCATACAACCACAAGTTGCAAATTTGTTAAGTTAGCATGAGGTTGAGAATTCCTTATTCACTTAAATAGGAGCCAGCCGTGTGCTGCAGCTGCCAAAAAAGCCAACACAGTGCTAGGCTGCATTAACAGAGGGATAGAATCAAGATCACATGAAGTGTTAATACCACTTTACAAGGCCTTGGTGAGGCCACACTTGGAATACTGCATCCAGTTTTGGTCACCACGATGTAAAAAAGATGTTGAGACTCTAGAAAGAGTATAGAGAAGAGCAGCAAAGATGATTAGGGGACTGGAGGCTAAAACATATAAGGAACGGTTGCTGGAATTGGGTATGTCTAGTTTAATGAAGAGAAGGACGAGGGGGGACATGATAGCAGTCTTCCAATATCTCAGGGGCTCCCACAAAGAAGTGGAGTCAAGCTATTTTCCAAAGCGCCTGAAGGCAGGACAAGAAGCAACGGGTGGAAACTAACTAAGGAGAGAAGCAACCTAGAACTAAGGAGAAACTTCCTGACCATTAAAACAATTAATCAGTGGAACAACCTGCCTCCAGAAGCTGTGAATGCTCCAACAGTGGAAGTTTTTAAGAAGAGACTGGACAGCCATTTGTCTGAAATGGTAGTTTCCTGCCTGAACAGGGGGTTGGACTAGATGACCTCCAAGATCCCTTCCAACTTTATTATTATTATTATTATTATTATTATTATTATTATTATTATTATTATTATTATTATTATTATTATTATTATTATTATTATTATTATTGTTGTTGTTGTTGTTGTTGTTGTTGTTGTTGTTGTTGTTGTTGTTGTTGTTGTTGTTCATCGCACAGTCAGCCAGATGTTCAGACTGAATTTGGCATTTTTGTCTACCTATTGAGTCCTTCCCAAGGGACTGGGATAGGCAGATGTGGATGTTTGATGGTATTATAGATATTGTCGCAGGATGG
Organism: Azemiops feae; assembly: GCA_023970755.1. Taxonomy (NCBI): domain Eukaryota; kingdom Metazoa; phylum Chordata; class Lepidosauria; order Squamata; family Viperidae; genus Azemiops; species Azemiops feae. Next base: position 19,965 of record JALGBA010004081.1, read on the forward strand.
AAGCAGTTCCTAGTAAGGCCGCCTTTTGCAATTGACTAATGGCGAATTTGTCAATGCCAATGGTGTTCAAGTGATGCTCCAGTTGTTTTGGGATTGCACCCAAGGCGCCTATTACTATTGGTACTACCCTTGCTTGCCTTTGCCACAGTCTGTCTATTTCTATTTGTAGGTTATTATTATTATTATTATTATTATTATTATTATTATTATTATTATTATTATTATTATTATTATTATTATTATTATTAATAATAATAATAATAATAATAATAATAATAATAATGTTGTTGTTGTTGTTGTTGTTGTTATTCATCGCACAGTCAGCCAGATGTTCAGACTGGATTTGGCATTTTTGTCTACCTATCGAGTCCTTACCAAGGATCTGGGATAGGCAGATGTGGATGTTTGATGGTATTACAGATATCGCCGCAGGATGGAGGCGGTTCCTAGTAAGGCCGCCTTTTGCAATTGACTGATGGTGAATTTGTCAATGCCAATGGTGTTCAAGTGATGCTCCAGTTGTTTTGGGATTGCACCCAAGGTGCCTATTACTATTGGTACTACCCTTGCTTGCCTTTGCCACAGTCTTTCTATTTCTATTTGTAGGTCTTTATATTTTGTTATCTTCTCCAGTTCTTTCTCGTCTATTCTGCTGTCTCCAGGCACTGCCACGTCCACTATCCAGTATTATTATTATTGTTGTTGTTGTTGTTACAACTGAGTTCACAATTCTTTGGAGTGCATGCACTTCACACAAGTTCTATACGGTTCCCCCCTCCCCCCGAAGTAACAAAACATTTAAAAAATCCTGCTCTTAGGTAAAATGGTAAGAAAGTTTGTATTCCCTGCTCCAGGTAATACCCATAAATGTTTATTGCATGATTAATTTACTTAGTCTGGGTTATGGCATTATTTTGGCAGAAAATAGTAGCAAAATGAACTTCTTATCCATAAAGAATTCAATAACATGCTTATTAGTCAAAAGATACCACAGAGAGATATAATGCAGATACAGTTTCTCCAATAATCAGAATGTCAATGAGTATCACACTGAATCTAAGGAACATGGGAAGAAATTCATTTGAAACGATCCTTTCCATACTCCCCTCAAAGCACATCTTAGTATATAAATCTGTTGGTGCCTCATTGTTTTTCAGTTACTAAAAGAAAAATAAAATATACTTATCAGCTAATTCTGTAAGAATCTGGAGGACTGATGGTCGTTTAAATGTCAAAAAAGAGAGAGAATACTCACTATTTCTCCTGAACTATTTTATACCTTCACTTTTTTAGTTTTACATCTCGTATTTCCTCATATTTATTAAAAATAACTATTTTTCTTTTTTCTTTCTCTTTCTTTCTTTCTCTTTCTTTCTTTCTTTTTTCTTTCTTTCTTTCTTTCTTTCTTTCTTTCTTTCTTTCTTTCTTTCTTTTTCTTTCTTTCTTTCTTTCTTTCTTTCTTTCTTTCTTTCTTTCTTTCTTTCTTTCTTTCTTTCTTTCTTTCTTTCTTTCTTTCTTTCTTTTTGTAACAAATACTAGAATATTTACCTGGTCTTGCTGGAATACAACTTCTTGTTTATTTATTTAATTTTTGGCTTCACAAAATAGCAAAATATCCAGATATTCCAGCCCATAATCAGTCATGCACAGTTAGATACATGGTTTTATCTCTCTCTCTCTCTCTCTCTCTCTCTCTCTCTCTCTCTCTCTCTCTCTCTCTCTCTCTCAGGCACACACACACAGAGTTCTTTATTGTTTTTGTTAGCCCTTTGTTTCTGCAGTGTGTTCTTACAACAACAAAACTATTGTTGCTGTCTAAGCTGACCATGATTTGGGCTGAGAATATCAACTCTTCAAAGTAGGCCAGAGTAGCTAGGGACTCAGTTTAAGAGTTAAGCCCCACTCAGCCCCATTTAGCTCCATACAATCCACACACGCTTGCTGATTGGTCGAAACAAGTCACATAGTATAAGCCCTGCCCACTGATGACATCATAGAATAAGCCCCACCCATCATGGGAAACACATGCTAATGTTGGATGTTGGATGTTAGATGTTGGCTGTTGGACATTGGGTGGGGCTAATGCCATGATGTCATTGGTGAGTGGGACTTATACCATGTGACATGTTTCGACCAATCAGCAAGCGTGGATTGTATGGAGCTGAGTGGGGCTTAACTCTCAAACTGAGCCAGAGGCTCCATCACCTAGCTATTGGCCAGGTCAAGAAATAGCCAACATAAGAACTACTAGAACTCTATTGTTCTTGTACTTAAGAAGGCAAAGGTAAGACAGTATCCAATTTCTTCCTCACCCTCTCCTGTCTTTCTGGGCTAAACTGACCCATTTCTAGTGACCAGTTCATACTTTCTTCAAGGTGATCTCCATATTCCTTCACAAACTGGGAATGACTGGCCCAAGGCCACCCAGCAGGTTAAGGTTTTTAGGTCTAAGGGTGACCTGAAGCCAAATCTTCCTTCTACTCCAGGTTTTTGGATAGCACTGTACTTTGCAAGGACTCCTATTGATATCTACATTTGTCTCTATATCATCTATATATGTATCATATCTACATCTACAATCTACATCTAATCTACATCTGTAATTTCATTATCTATATCTATATAATCTATATCTATAGATAGAGTATATCTATATCTATATATAGATCTCCATCAACTATCTATTGTATTGAGAGAGAGAAAAAGAGAAAGAGAAACACAATCACTCACTCACTCATTCACACACACAGACACAAACAAACACATTGGGTCTGTTTTTCTTCCATGTTTGCGTCCATAAACTTTTGATTGCTCTTTTCCCAATCTTGAGAATTGGGACATTACTCAGTTTTGATATGATGGCTCTTCTCCCACCTTCCCAGCAGCAATTTAAGGATCTCATGCCCCATTTTTCTTATGTAATGTATAGATCAAGTAGAGTTGTCCTTTATTATGTGGGATTTTTCCCCCCTCAGAATTGTTTCAGCATACTTCAGTCAAATCTTTTCTTGTCTCTTTGAGCCCTAAATCAGTCAGTATTGATGTATTTAATTTATGATACAACGTCTTTGGACATTCATTATTGTTTGCCATTTCCAGCCTATTGAAACGTTCCTCCTTTAAAACCATTGTGTTGTGGTTTTCTTTGATGTGGTGTCTCTGTTTTGACAGATATTTGCTAGGCAGAGAGGGATCTATTGGGCTTTATGAATTTGTGGAAGAATTGGAAGTGCTCTGTAAAAGCCCTTGAGGCATCCAGGTATCCCCCAAGTCTATCACGGAGGGGGCGGTTCCAAGCGTCTGTGCTGCTTTTGAATAAATATTAGCATGGGGAAAATAATTGCCAAGGCAATCAAGCATTCCACACAAACATTTACAGACCTGTCACTGCCCTCTGTGATAGGAATTAAATTATTCACTGCCAATTTGCACGGGCTATATTAAAAGGAATTAATTCTGATTTACTTCAGTGAAAGCAAGACAAAAACGGGATCTTGTTTGGTGTGCGTTAGACATAACAGCAGAATGACCTTTGGCATGGAACAATAAGATTTCATTATTAAAATGAAATACAGCTTGTTGTTCTTTAATAGTATCAAAAGAGAGACTGTGAAAGGGATGCTTGCTTCTTTAAATTCGAATGTGCCAGCTCATCACAAATTCAAGATAAACTGTTCAATTAATTATCATAAATCAAGTGTTTGCCAGACTGCTCACGAAACCAAGATAACCTTGGGGTTAAATAAATTGTTATTTTGCATGAACGAGGCATATTTCTTTTAGGTTTTACTGTATACTGCATTTTCTCTATTGGAGATTGCAATATAAAAAGTAAGAGAATTATGAAGAGAATTTGTTAAGAGAACTATCTTCCCCCTTCCCCCCCCCCCTTTCTGGCAAGGAAAATCCACTTGTGAAGACTGTTTTCCATTCTTGCATATAACACAATGGAGATTGGCACCCACATCGATTTCTCAATAAAAGTATAACTAAAATGAAATCCTGAGTGAATTTGGAGGCTCATCCTTAGACAAACAAGTTATGAAATCAAGGAAGGAAGGAAGGAAGGAAGGAAGGAAGGAAGGAAGGGTTAGGGAAGGAGGGAGGGAGGAGGGGAAAGGGAGGGGAAAGGGAAGGGGAGGAAAGGAGAAAGAAGGGACGAGAAATGGAGATATTTTCATTTTTTTATTCAATCCATATTGATGTAGCTGAATGCAATGACCAGTTATGTGTATCTATATCAAAGCTATTGCATTTGCATTCATTTTCTCTCTCTCGTACACAACAGAGATGTAACAGCTCCCCGTCCCCCCCAAAAAAATAGTTCAGGTGAGAAGATAACAAATATAGTCATGAAAACTCTGGAGAAGAAACACAACTTGTTTACACCTCAGATCACCTCAGTTCAGCCAATGAAAATAAAATAACTGATTTCAGGACCACTACGGCATTCCGCCTTCCTTTCCTGATCCTAGCCAAGGGGTAGGCAACCTTGGCTCTTTTATGACTCGTGGACTTCAACTCCCAGACTTCCTGAGCCAGCTATGCTGGCTCAGGAATTCTGGGAGTTGAAGTCCACGAGTCATAAAAAAGCCAAGGTTGCCTACCCCTGTCCTAGCCAGTTATGTGAAGATTTGTGGTTTGAGATCAAACTGATTAGTCTATTGTAGAGAAAATATATTTTGCTACAGCATTAAAACTTAATAAGTAGACATTAGAATCAAGATCACGTGAAGTGTTAATGCCACTTTACAATGCCTTGGTAAGGCCACACTTGGAATACTGCATCCAGTTTTGGTCACCACGATGTAGAAAAGATGTTGAGACTCTAGAAAGAGTGCAGAGAAGAGCAACAAAGATGATTAGGGGACTGGAAGCTAAAACATATAAGGAACGGTTGCTGGAATTGGGTATGTCTAGTTCAGGGGTAGGCAACCTTGGCTCTTTTATGACTCATGGACTTCAACTCATGCTGGCTCAGGAATTCTGGGAGTTGAAGTCCACGAGTCATAAAAAAGCCAAGGTTGCCTACCCCTGTCCTAGCCAGTTATGTGAAGATTTGTGGTTTGAGATCAAACTGATTAGTCTATTGTAGAGAAAATATATTTTGCTACAGCATTAAAACTTAATAAGTAGACATTAGAATCAAGATCACGTGAAGTGTTAATGCCACTTTACAATGCCTTGGTAAGGCCACACTTGGAATACTGCATCCAGTTTTGGTCACCACGATGTAGAAAAGATGTTGAGACTCTAGAAAGAGTGCAGAGAAGAGCAACAAAGATGATTAGGGGACTGGAAGCTAAAACATATAAGGAACGGTTGCTGGAATTGGGTATGTCTAGTTCAGGGGTAGGCAACCTTGGCTCTTTTATGACTCATGGACTTCAACTCATGCTGGCTCAGGAATTCTGGGAGTTGAAGTCCATGAGTCATAAAAGAGCCAAGGTTGCCTACCCCTGTCCTAGCCAGTTATCTGAAGATTTGTGGTTTGAGATCAAACTGATTAGTCTATTGTAGAGAAAATATATTTTGCTACAGCATTAAAACTTAATAAGTAGACATTAGAATCAAGATCACGTGAAGTGTTAATGCCACTTTACAATGCCTTGGTAAGGCCACACTTGGAATACTGCATCCAGTTTTGGTCACCACGATGTAGAAAAGATGTTGAGACTCTAGAAAGAGTGCAGAGAAGAGCAACAAAGATGATTAGGGGACTGGAAGCTAAAACATATAAGGAACGGTTGCTGGAATTGGGTATGTCTAGTTCAGGGGTAGGCAACCTTGGCTCTTTTATGACTCATGGACTTCAACTCATGCTGGCTCAGGAATTCTGGGAGTTGAAGTCCATGAGTCATAAAAGAGCCAAGGTTGCCTACCCCTGGTCTAGTCTAATGAAGAGAAAGATGAGGGGTAACAATATCTCAGGGACTGCCACAAAGAAGAGGGAGTCAAACTATTCTCCAAAGTGCCTGAAGGCAGGACAAGAAGCAACGGATGGAAACTAATCAAGGAGAGAAGCAACCTAGAACTAAGTAGAAACTTCCGGACAGTTAGAACAATTAATCAGTGGAACAATCTGCCTCCAGAAGCTGTGACTGCTCCAACAGTGGAAGTTTTTCAGAAGAGACTGGACAGCCATTTGTCTGAAATGGTATAGGGTTTCCTGCCTGAGCAGGGGGTTGGACTAGATGACCTCCAAGGTCCCTTCCAAAAGAACAAAATGAATATTTTGATTCTCATCAAGTGACAACATTCCATCATGGCTTAATGTTTGCTGGTATCAGACTAGCAGAAATACACGCTAGTCAGCAAACAGAATTATGCCTATTGTACAGCTCGAGGTCTCCTTCCATTTCATTGCCAGCAAAGAAAGGATGGGAAATGTTTAGCTTTTCAGAATTCAGGTATGAAATGAGATCCAAGAATGACAAAGTGGCAGGAGGGTCAGCAAAAGGGAAACAAGCTGTAGGAGATGCTCAAGCTGAGCCTGAGGGAAGGGTCAAACATGTCATAAGTCATGAGTCCCTACACATCCACAAGAGATTTAAGTCCAGCCCACCTTGAATAGTTTTATTATCCCCCACTCATTTCCCTTGACCGCTAGTTGGTCAGATTCTTGGAGAGAGCTTAAGCCTCCAATAAATTTGTATGCTTCTTTGAATGGCCTAAATCTCCTGATTTCCCTCCCGCTTCACACAAGCATTTCCATCTGCTCTTTCTGTTTTGCTATTATTAGGATAATGACCTTTGTGTTTTGGTGCTATTTGGCCTAATAATTTTTTTTTTTGGGGGGGGACTTCTTTTGATTTCATAAATCCCTTTTTCTTAGCATGGATGCCATCCTTAAGAAGATCTTCTTTTTGCTTCCTACACAAGAAGGCCCCGTACTATTGGAAAGACACTATTGATAATCCTCTTCTTTGCGGATGGCCATGTGGAAACCAGGTGCTTATCTATATCTAAGATGCCTCAACTTGGGTTCCTGCACTAAAGCCAGGATTCACTTCTAGGGGCCCTTCCAACAATAGAGAAGCTGGAGAGAAGTCTGCTCAGAAGGTCCTAAGACGTATGAAGTAGGACTTAAGGATTGCTGGAGCCCTTTTAGGAAAAAGCCAACTCATTCCGAGGAGGAACTGCTCAATTCTTGGCCGTGAGAAATACCAGGCCTAAGGCATGCCTCCCTCTTCCTGAAAATGCAACTTTTTTTATTATTATTATTATCAGTAGCAACAGAGTGTTCTTCTGACCGTTGCTATGGAATCACTTTTGACAGGTCAATTGATCTTTCTTTTAAGGTTGTTTTTTCCCCTCGCTTAAAAACTATCCTTGTTTTGCTTTGGGCCACTTACTCTTCCAAGACTGAATCAAGCCCTTCATTTATTTGGTTACCTTGAAGGTGTCCACGTGCACGCATCTCATCCTTGGAGTCCTTGCTTCCCTAGACTCTATTACTGTATCACTTTACATCATTTCCATATAGCTTCCTTTTCGTTCCCTTTCTTCTCTCAGCTAGCCTTGCTTAGCTCCCTCCCTGCCAATTTGTCTTCAGAATTGATTACCCTCACAAGCCGCTATAGCGGACAGTGGGACCCATCCATCAAAAATCAGTTTAACCCCAACTGTAATCAAGGTTCACTAACTTAGATCCGGGGGGGGGGGAATGAGTTGGATTGTGCTTGTTGAGCCAGGAAAAGGCAGCTCTTCTGTCCCTGTCTCCATGTAATCGATAAAAAAGCATTCCCCAGGCAGGAAAATATCACAAGGCCTGGGTTCCATTTTAAACGTTAAGTACCACCATGACTTTTGTGTTGGTCTCATTACACAGAAATGATATTTTTCCCCTTACTCCACTGTCCGGAAGAGGAGACCATACCTGAAAGCTTGCAAATATATCAGGAAAAAAGAAGAAAGCCTTTCTCTCTCTCTCTCTCTCTCTCTCTCTCTCTCTCTCTCTCTCTCTCTCTCTCTCTCCCTCTTCCTCTTCCTATTTCTCTTCCTCTTTCTTTCTCTTTCTTTCTCTTTCTTCCTCTTCCTCTTCCTCTTCTTTCTTTCTCTTCCTCTTTCTTCCTCTTCCTCTTCCTCTTTTCCCCCCCCCTCCTCCTCCTCTCTTTTTTCCTCCAGTTGAGATATTTCACTTATGTAATATTTCATTTCATCCAAGTTGAGCACCCAAGGGAAAAATATGGGAAAGGATGTGATTCTCTGTGTCTCCTGTTACATATAGTGAGGAAGCAGAAGCATTTTTCAACTCATTGTGGTTGTTGTTGTTGTTGTTAGTTGCGAAGTCATGTCTGACCCATCGCAACCCCATGGACAACGTTCCTCTAGGCCTTCCTGTCCTCTACCATCTTCTGGAGTCCATTGAAGCTCACACCTACTGCTTCAGTGACTCCATCCAGCCACCTCCTTCTCTGTCGTCCCCTTCTTCTCTTGCCCTCCATCTTTCCCAGCATTAGGCTCTTCTCCAGTGAGTCCTTCCTTCTCATTAGGTGGCCAAAGTACTTGAGTTTCAACTTCAGGATCTGGCCTTCTAAAGAGCAGTCAGGGTTGATCTCCTCTAGGACTGACCGGTTTGATCGTCTTGCAGTCCAGGGGACTTGCAGGAGTCTTCTCCAGCACCATAGTTCAAAGGCCTCAATTCTTTGGCGCTCAGCCTTTCTTATGGTCCAACTTTCACAGCCATACATTGCAAGTGGGAAAACCATTGTGGTAGGCTTCCTCATTAAATCTCACCGAGCAGTGAGGAGTTTGTTTGCTTCACTTGGAAGGAAGCGAAAGGTGCTGAAGAACTACATTTCCGGACCAAATAAGTCAAGCTGGGTTCATGGCTTAGAAACAATGAACACAGATTTTATGGGATGAAATAGATTTTATGAACAAACAAATAACTGTTTGCAATGATTACTTAAGTGAAAGGCCAGTTTACATAAAAAAAGAAGCTTAAATAGTTCTTTCAAAGGGATGGAAAGTCTCGTGATACTGTACCCCAGCTTGGGGAATATTTGTGAGATTCTGCCTAAGGGTTTGGAAACTAGGGCAGGGGTAGGCCACCTTGGCTCTTTTATGACTCGTGGACTTCAACTCCCAGAATTCCTGAGCCAGCCATGCTGAGGGGAAAGGGGCAGGTTTCCATGCTGAGCCATGCTGGCTCAGGAATTCTGGGAGTTGAAGTCCACGAGTCATAAAAGAGCCAAAGTTGCCTACCCCTGGACTAGGAGGCTCACCGCTTAGAACAGGAGGACTTAGGACAGGGTAGGCAACCTTGGCTCTTTTATGACTCGTGGACTTCAACTCCCAGAATTCCTGAGCCAGCCACACTGAGGGGAAAGGGAGAGGTTTCCAAGCTGAGCCATGCTGGCTCAGGAATTCTGGGGGTTGAAGTCCACGAGTCATAAAAGAGCCAAAGTTGCCTACCCCTGGACTAGGGGGTCTCTTTCCCAGTCATGTCCTTGAGTAACCAAGGCCAAAGGAGTAGTGGCTGGTAATATTTCAGAAATGCCTGATGCTGCCATTTCCTGCCAAGCCAATGCATTGCCTGTGTTTCCACCAGCAATGATCCAAAAGTAGATGGCAGCCCTTTCCCAACAGAAAAGGAGATATGGCTTCCCGTGAACGTAGCCCAGCTCCATTATTTACATTAAACACAGGATTCTCTCCCGAGCTATGCTAAGTTATACCAATTAGGCTTGGGCACAGAACATTAACATTCAAGTACAGCTCATTAACTGTGAGTACTGAAGATTAACGGCTTGTGTCAAGATCGCTAAGGTTTTCTCCTTGAGAGCAGGGCCCCAACATTGCTTATTTTATTTCCTGTAGGCTTCTAGAACATTAGATTTGTTTTCCTCCCCCCCCCTTCATTTCTAAGAAGATATTTGTTTTGTTTTGGTTTGGAAGTCATAATTTGTACTCTCCCAAGGGGCTGACATTAATGGAAAGTCTCACATGGACTCCAGTAGATATTGGCTCCAAGTTGACGGAATATTTAGTCTTCTCACAGTCATTGGTTACTGTTCTCCTTCTTATAATTAAAACTGAATACTGGCAATGTGCAACTCACAAACAGAAGAAATGTAGCATTCTCCTCACCAAGTAGTACACCAAGCTGTCTTCATCTCTCTTTCTGAGGACCTGAGACCCCCAACCTTGAAAGGACTTCATTTTTTTTAAAAAAGAACATAACCTTTTCAATTCTTTTCCGTCTGCTTTTGTCTTGTCTGCATGGAAATTCAGAACAGGAAGCTGCCAGCAGCTTATCTAGATCAGAATAAGATCTGCAAGCTTGATAAGGAATGCTGAAAGCAGGCCCTACAGAGAAACCATAGCTAGATGCACAGGATGCAGTTAGAACCAGTGGTGGGATTCAGCCGGTTCACACTGCTTCGGCAGAACTGATAACTAACTTTTTATTGAGTTCGGCGAACCGGTTACGATAAATCTGTGAGGTGCGTTGTGCTGGTGATGCCGCCGCCACCGTGAGGCGTGTTGCGCCGGTGATGACGTCAATGTGACACATGTCGTGCTGGTGATGACATCAACGCAATGCACATTGCACCGGTGATGATGTCAATGCAACACGTATCACGCTGGTGATGACGATAATGCAGTGATGACGAATATGTGAGGCGTGTTGCGCCGGTGGATGATGACAAACAGAACCAGTTCTTAAATTATTTGAATCCCACCCCTGGCTAGAACAGTACCTACTGTAGAAGCTTGTTGCGATTTGGGCTGTGGGGCAAGCAAGGGTTTAGGTGGTATAGGTCATGCCTAAACAGCCTGACTTGTAGACATGCTACTTCATGCTGAACAGGGTTACTTATACATGTGCTCTGTTGATAAGAAATGTGTAGAATATAGAACATAGAATAACAGAGTTGGAAGGGACCTTGGAGGCCTTCTAGCCCAAACCATTTGTTTCAGACAAATGGCTGACCAGTCTCTTCTTAAAAGCTTCCAGCGATGGGGCACCCACAACGTCTAAAGACAAGGCATTCCACTGGTTAATTATTCTCACTGTTATGAAATTTATCTTTAATTCCAGGTTGCTTCTCTCCTTGCTTAGTTTCCATCCATTGTTTCTTGTCTTGCCTTCTGGTGCTTTGGAAAATAGATTGACCTCCCTCATCTTTGTGGTAACCCAATGATTGTAACCAATCATTGTATTGCTGTTTTGAATTTCCTGTATCCTGGGATATAAAAATTGAATGCCAGCTCTTCCCAGCTCCTTTATTTGCTCTTCCCAGCTCCCGTTGCTTCTGATCAGAAATAAAGTGAGAAAATTCCACTTTACTCAACCCTGCATTGTTGATTGGCCCTTGTGCTTGGCTCTTGGCCATCTTGATGAATCATTATTAGTCTATCAGCACAATTGTTCTTTTTTTTTTAATTCTTTCTTTAATGGCGGCTTGACAATATATGAATCATTTTATCTCTGTGCCAGACTATTTTATATCGGGATGCCAGGACAAACATCAGCTCCTAAATGTCTTGCTCTTATTACCACCCCCAGCCCTAAAGACATTACTTGCAAACACAGCCCATCGCTCTAGTGATTCTTGCTTCTGCATAATGACTTTAGGATCAGCATTCCACAGTCACCAGATGCTACCAGAGATGTATCATTAAACTAACTTTCTTCCTTCTCATTTCTTCTTCAAATCCATTTTGAAAACAAGCTAACAGCTTGAATCCCAGACTTGCTACACCAACCAATAAATGCAGAGAATAAGAGAAAGCACCCAAAACGATAACTTGATGTTCCTATTTGAGTGAGGTCACCTCAGCACACCAGGTAGATCAGTAAAACCAGAGTTGGATGTATCAAGGTGTATAACGCAACTATTGGAGTTGCACAGCATGCTAAAATATTGGCCTGGAAAGGGAGCGTCTGTTGAAAGATATGGAACCAGAGACCCAATCACAATTTACAGTTCAATTTACATTCAGTAATGTGCAGTATTTGTGTAGCCATTCCAAAACAGTTTTGAACAGGAGTTGACAGGCAAGAATAGTTTCAGACACGTGAGAACTTTAAAAAGGGCAGTGAGAAGATGTGTGGATTGTAGACACATGAAAGAACTTAATAGATTAAGCAGGGTGGACTAAGTTTGCATTTGGGTGCACAGACTCCTGGAAATCCAAGGCTGGGAAATTGATAAATACATTGCAAAAGAAGACAATTCCTTACTGTGGTCCAGAAAACTCTAAACTGATTTCCAAAGAAGAAAATTTTAATTGCTGAGGAATACAATAAGCAGCAATACAGTTGTAGTACCTACCACTAGAAGTAACTAGGTAACCTAGATTTCTCCTTTCATATTTATTCCACCATGAAAACCAGGCCTAATTCAGAATCTCCTGTCTGCTGTTCCCTCAGCCTAATATTCAAGTCTAGAATAAGATAGACCATACTGCATAATTGATGCCATTTTTGCCTTCACAACTAAACAGCCAGCTCAGTTGCCCTATATTCACGTTAATGGTTAGAAATCTCCGCTATTTTGGTGGAACAGCCTAATTCAGCCTGAAAGAGGAGATTGCTATGGCTGATTGGGCCACCTGTATAATGAAGTAAAAAATAAATAAAACTAGACCAAAGACTGGTCAGGGAAAAGGGGAAAAAAATCACCAGTTGGTAATAAGACTTGAGGGAGGGCGCTGAACATTGTTTAAGGAATTGATAGCCATTTGCTCTGGCAGTTCCGTGTTTCTGTTTAATCTGGTCAAAGTTCCGAAAAGCATCTCTATATCTGGCTACATCCTTGGAGCAGCAAACAGCCTTTGGTGTCCTTGGGGAGTTCCAGATGAGAATGCGGACCTTCCCCTAGAAGAAGACACCTAAAATCACCATTATCGGATGATTTCATTAATGCTTGCTGAAGAAAACAGAAGCATTCCAGCCATTCTGTTTTGTACTGCCTGATCTTATCTATAATAATAATAATAATAATAATAATAATAATAATAATAATAATAATAATAATAATAATAATAATAATAATAATAATAATAATAATAATAATAATAATAATAATAGTTGGAAGGGACCTTGGAGGTCATCTAGTCCAAACCCCCTGCTCAGGCAGAAACCCTATACCATTTCAGACAAATGGCTGTCCAGTCTCTTCTTAAAAACTCCAGTGTTGGAGCATTCACCGCTTCTGGAGGCAGGTTGTTCCACTGGTTAATTGTTCTAACTGTCAGGAAGTTTCTCCTTAGTTCAAGGTTGCTTCTCTCCTTGATTAGTTTCCATCCGTTGCTTCTTGTCCTGCCTTCAGGTGCTTTGGAGAATAGCTTGACTCCCTCTTCTTTGTGGCAGCCCCTGAGATATTGGAACACTGCTATCATGTCCACCCTCGCCCTTCTCTTCATTAAACTAGACATACCCAATTCCAGCAACCGTTCCTTGTATGTTTTAGCCTCCAGACCTCTAATCATCTTTGTTGCTCTCCTCTGTACTCTTTCATGGGAATGGGTACATGGTTTAATTGGTCTCCTATGTCAGAGGTCCCCAACCTTTTGGGCATCAGGGACCGGTTACGTGGAGAGAGGTTTTTCCGCGGACCGGAGGGTGCGTGGTTTTGTGTGCTGCCTGCATCCCGCGGATGGGGTTTTGCTTGTTTGTGCAGCCCGGTTGCTGGCATGCTGCGGCCCGGTACCGGTCCACAGACTGGGGGTTGGGGACCCCTGTCCTATATCATGTACCTCCAAAGTTAGGACTGGTTAATTGCTGAAATTGTTGTCCACGATAGACTTTGCAATCATGAAAAACATCTAAAACTCTCCCCCCCCCCTTTTTTTTTTTCTATTTTATCAAAGGGTAAAGTTTTTGTTTTTGTATAAAACTAGAGTAGAACAACCCTCTCTTTGCTCGCTAAGAAACAATAATCAGTTGATTTTCCTGTCTCTGGGTTCATCTATTGTTTAGGGATGCCAAGCCACTTGTCAGTTTTCTACAAGTACCAAAAACCAGCAAAGGCATGGTTGGAAGAATGTCCTGAACAGCCTTCTCAATCCCTCCTCCATTTGTTTTACTTTCAATCATCTCCCCAAGGTATGGAGAAATATGCTTCTGCCAAACCCACAACAAAAAAAAAAATATGTAAACTCTGTGGCAGACAACGCTGATTATAGTGTGGTGTGCCACAGCGGGATTAATACTTTATGTCTCTTAAAACAATTCTGCAGTACTTTATCGACATGGCGATCTGCCTTTGGAGGCAGTGGTAGCAAACCACAGTGTTCATTTTTTGTTTTTTTTTCATGCTGACAATAGAATTCTCCTGGAATTATGTACAGCTATTAGCTGGTTTTTATAAGGATGTTTGCTTCATCTGTGGCTTCGAATTCCTACTGGGAAGGTAGAGCTGGGGATGTTTTTTTTTTTTTCTCTTTTTGGCATGAACAAGAAAATAAGACCTGGATGCACAGCAAAATCCCCAAATCCTAGAATAGACTTGACTGCAAAAATCCATCCGTAATTTTGTAGTCAGTGGGATGATCTGAAGGTCGAGCTGCAGAAATGCATTAATATTTTTTGATAAGCCAGGCAGGATCAGGCAGAAGCCATGGTGGCGCAGTGGTTAGAATGCAGTATTGCAGGCTAATTCTGTTGACTGCCAGCAGTTCGATCTTGACTGGCTCAAGCTTGACTCAGCCTTCTGTCCTTCTGAAGGGGCAATAGGCTGATTCTGTAAACTGCTTAGAGAGGGCTGTAAATCACCTTGAAGCGATATATAAGTCTTAAGGGCTGTTGCGATTGCTATCTTGAGTTTGGAATAAAGGCAGAGAAGTCCACACTTGCCATATCTCAAGGCTACTTTTTAAGGCCAGTGGTTTGTAAAGAAAAAACAAATGGTTCAACAGAGAATTATGCATTTGACTGAATGGTGATTAGAAGGGCCTGTCTGTATTTTATTCTGGGAATACAATGGTTTGCATTGGAATCTTCTGGGATTCCCCCCCCCCCCAAACTTCCCATGCTAGCCTACCTCCTGGGATTTCATGATTGTATCCTGTCAATGAGACTTTTGCATAACTTTTCATGGTAAACAAAGAGTAACCGATATTACTATTACCAATGAAATTACCAATATATTAAAAACGGGAAGGGCAGAATCATTAATTTCATTGATAGCTTTTTTATGGAACATTTCCTTTGCCTGGGCAAATAAGATTCTCTCTCTGTGTGTGTCTCTCTCTCCCCCCCCCTCCCATCCATCCATCCATCCATCCATCCATCCATCCATCCATCCATCCATCCATCCATCCATCCATCCATCCATCCCACGAGCTTCACTTCTCATGTCTTATTGAGCTCATGAGTTTCATAAATACCTCAGCAATCCTGCCTGCCTTGTAGCATTAGGTCAGATGGTTTGTTCAATTACTGACATATTTTGGGCTAAAAACCTTAGGATTGTTAACAGGACATTAGATTGCATATTGTATCTCAAGGATGCATATGTTCTTGTTGGCTCTATCCCCAGTATTTCTCGTTCATCAAGACATCAGTTTTGCACACGGGAAATGGCTAAAAGAATTACTCTACACAATAATACTAAAATTATAATAGTATACCTGATCTATGACAAGTGATCTGTTGTCCATTAACATTTGTTTTGTTTCTACTTTCATTATAATTTTTAGTGCTTTTAGTGCTGTTTTTTTTCTGATAAAATTTTTCAAATCTTTTCCCCAATTTTCTTTGACTTAATTCATTTAAACTATGTATGTGTTTCTATGTGTATGTGTGTATAAAATTCTCTCTCTCTCTCTACCTACCTACCTACCTACCTACCTACCTACCTACCTACCTACCTACCTACCTACCTACCTACCTACCTACCTATCTATCTATCTATCTATCTATCTATCTATCTATCTATCTATCTATCTATCTATCTATCTATCTATCTATCTATCTATCTATCTATCTATCTATCTACTGTCTGTTTCTATCTATCTACTGTCTGTTTCTATCTATCTATCTATCTATCTATCTATCTATCTATCTATCTATCTATCTATCTATCTATCTATCTATCTATCTATCTATCTATCTATCTACTGATCATCTACCTACCTACCTACCTACCTACCAAATTGAAAAATAGTTTCCTACTGTGTAAAAATATTAATTATAGTATATTTTTCAAACCATTACAAGACATAGCAAGCCTGTTCATATAATTCAGGACATCTATAATATTCTTTAGCTGTTGATAGAAGGAAAATGAGCTGTGGAGTTTAATTTTTTCCCCAATTTTTTTTTTTGATGACAAATACTTAATATTCAGTCATGCTGTTGGAAATGATCTGCCACATATATCAATTGTCTATCCATAGGATCAAACATATTTTTTTTCGTTCTTCACTTATCAGTAATAATTCAATGTCCGTTAACCTGTTAATCTATTATTTTGTATTCCACTATAAAATAATTTATAACAGGGGGGAAAAAATGAAACTTATTACTCAACATATTTACAGTGATAATGTCGGATAAAATTATATTTTGGTTCTTGACTAAATCCTTAAGTATTTGTATCAGTGTTTTTGAATCTCTGCATATTTATATAATACTTGAAGCCTCTTGAGAAGATGAAAAGCAATGTTTTAGAGGGTTGATTTCCATTAGGATGTGCGTGGTCAAAGCACCCATCATGCATCCATTCTGCATGTTTTAATAAGATGATCCAATATCAACTGCTTCTGAAAAATCTAATTTTCTTCCTCTCATTAAACCACAGGAAGGAGTTTAATGAGCCTGAATTTTTTTCTTCCCTTTTTAGGTTTATTTAAAATTCCCATCCATTCATCCAGCAGCATCCATGCATTTTTTTTTTCTGTTACATCTGAACAGTTACCATCCCTATCATACTATTCTTCACTTATCATTTCTTCCAATATATGGATATTAGTTAGAATCAGTAAAAAAAAATTATCATGCTCTTCTCAACCAATTCTTAAAAGCCCCCCCCACACACACACTTTTTAAAGGACTGTTTGTGGCTTCCAGGCATTTTGTGGTTCTTTGGCATAATATGAGGGTTCAAATCAGATAAGTGTTTTGTTTTAAAATCATGGTAGGTTGGTGGAATTAACTACAATTGGATCACTTTGCTAAATCAGAGTAATCTCTAACTTAGATTTTACAAGAAATTTAATGTGCAGATAAAACTGGATTCCTTCCTTCCTTCCTTCCTTCCTTCCTTCCTTCCTTCCTTCCTTCCTTCCTTCCTTCCTTCCTTCCTTCCTTCCTTCCTTCCTTCCTTCTTTCTTTCTTTCTTTCTTTCTTTCTTTCTTTCTTTCTTTCTTTCTTTCTTTCTTTCTTTCTTTCTTTCTTTCTTTCTTTCTGCTCAACGAGATAAACACTGTAGTGCAATTTAATGTCTCTCCTAAATCTGTCCATTTACATTAAGTTTTATTTTTTCCTTTAAACAGAGGTGGAAATATAACATCTTTCAAAAATGTTCTGCTGTGCCACAGTGATATCTCTGTTTCTATGGAAGCAAGTCAAGTTCTGGATTATAATGACAAATTTTAGGATAATTGTATTTCTACTATCCAGGAGATTGCCTCCTGATCAGAATGAAAAGGAGTATTAAATAGATCAAAAATAGATAAAATTCATGCATGATCCAGAATGGAAAACCTGACAATAGAGGCCAAGACTATTCACTATTACTTGGAAGCATGTTCCATTGAATTCAGAAGGACTAGTTTATGAATATGTGCACATATATGTTGTAATACATTCAATTGTTGGTTACTCAAAGCAAATGTAAACTAGAATGTTAAATGGGTTAACATTAAAATTTGTTGCCATAGAATGCTTTTGGAATTCTCAAAACCACAGTGTTGAAAGTAGGAGAATAGAAGAATAGTGGCAATTAGAATGCTATAATTTTTATAAGCTTGAAATATCTGTGTGTATGTTTGTGTGAATATAAGTTTATGTACCTGTGCCTCCTTCTACCGTATACTAAACCCTTGTCTCTACTTTAGAGACAGCATTAATAGACATTGGATGAAATGAAAGCATGCATTTTAATCCAGGAAGGATGATCTATTGGAAGAAATGTTAGTTACCATCAAGAAACTGAACTTGATTTGGCAAAAAAAAAAAAAAAAAAGTATTTCTGCACAAGTACAAAAATAACCAAATCAAAAAGATTCAGAGGCATCCGGTTCGATTCACTGAACTGAATTGACTTTACCTTCAAACTAAATCTTCGAATTTCCTTTCAGACTGAATCTCAAAGGAATATTTCTGCAGCCTTAATTCTTATACTAGGCATGGAAGATAACCAAAGGTTTACTATCTTGTCTTTTTTTTTTTTCATTTTAAACATTTCTCCTCTCTTTCTCCCACATACCGAGACAAATGGGCAGCTGTGGTATGTCCCTTCCACAAATTGTCATCTAAACTCTCAGAAGACTTTTTTTTTTTTCCCTGTTGAGGATGGGTGAAGTTCTGCCTTCTCCTTCTCCATTTAGTAAGGAAAAGGCAGTGTCCTTAAAGGAAATTTCTTGAAAATAATTCCTCCTCAAAAAAGAATGGAAAGAAAAGAGAAAAGGGGAAAAAAGAAAGGGAAGTTAGGAAGGAAGGAAGGAAGGAAGGAAGGAAGGAAGGAAGGAAGGAAGGAAGGAAGGAAGGAAGGAAGGAAGGAAGGAAGGAAGGGCCGTTGAAAGATAGAAGAATTTCCACAACTCACTTTTTTTTATCTCTTACTCTTCCAAACTACTACCTAGTTGGACTTTGAAAGGGAAGCACAATCCTAGACTCATTTCCCTTTGAATGAGAATGTCCTGGAGAGTTATTGCTGTGGAATTTTCATTCTTACTTATTCCTTATTATTTGTACATTATTTAAATTATGGATGATGAGGATGATTTCAATACATTTATTATTGCTATCAACTATATGAAAGAAGAAGAAAAGTGGAACTCAACAGGCAACCTTCCAATAAGTAGGAAATATCTGGAGCATTTTGTCCAGCTCATTTCAGCCGCCAACTTGGTATCTGCTCTGTTTGCAACAAAACTCCCAGGAAAAAAAAAAAATGTTCTGCAAAGTGATTAGATATATGTGGAGTGCAGATAACACATCCTTCTGTTTTCCTGCCGAAAGATCCAATCACTTGCACAGCACTTGTCTGAGATCCCACTACTGTAGGGAATTGCCCAAGCAGCCACAAAGCCATTAAAGGAATATGACATTTTTGAGACCCATCGGTTGCTAGTTTAAACCAGACTCCAGGGAATGAAATTCAGAAAGGCAAGTTGAAAATTACACTGAACACGAACTGGAAGTGTCGGCCCTTGGAAATTCTTTTCTTTCCTGTGTTGCAAAAGAGTCAAATGGTCATTTTTTTCCCCCAGATGGTAGAACTGACCCAGTGAAAATCAGGATGGGCATTATAAGAGGAAGAATTCATTTTTTTTCCCTCTATGGTTTGCATTGCTTTAGTTGTGAGGGTTTTTTATTTTATACCTTAGTCCCAATACACCCATTGCAGATGTTAAACCACCTGATACTTCCTTCCTAGATGAAGTATTTACATGATAGATAGATAGATAGATAGATAGATAGATAGATAGATAGATAGATAGATAGATAGATAGATAGATAGATAGATAGATAGATAGATAGATAGATAGATAGATAGATAGATAGACAGATAGATAGATAGATAGATAGATAGATAGAGACAGGCAGAGATAGATAGATAGATAGATAGATAGATAGATAGATAGATAGATAGAGACAGACAGACAGACAGACAGAAGACAGTTAGTTAGATGATAGATAGATAGATAGATAGATAGATAGATAGAGATAGATAGATATAGAGACAGAGACAGTAGATAGATAGATAGATAGATAGATAGATAGATAGATAGATAGATAGATAGATAGAATAGATAGATAATAGATAGATAGATAGATAGTTATAGGAGACAGACAGTAGATAGAAAGATAGATAGATAGATAGATAGATAGATAGAGACCAGACAGACAA
>JALGBA010004081.1:45000-125000 GCA_023970755.1 Azemiops feae
GGCAGGTTCATTGTCCAGTGTCCACCATTTAGTTACCTTTGATTGCTTTGCATCTGTTTTCATGCTGTTTTCATGTCTCCCTAATCTACTGCTGTTCAAATTAGTTGTCAAGTTAGATTCAGTCTCATTCCGTTCCGTTCAGGGAAAAAAAAAAGTGATTAAACCTTCCCAAAGTCCTGCTGGAGAAGTAGCTGAAGAGTTAGCTTTCGTTCTGTTCCACGGAGTTTGGTGCCTACACGAGAACCTTAGTACAACTGAAAGAGAGCAGGGGTTGCATTTATGGAAACATCTCACTTGAAGAAGAGGCCTTGCTTTGTTCTAACTTATTAGGGATCATGCTGGGATCTATTATTTCCATGCAAATAACCAATTAGACTGATCTGATATTAGCTAAATGTAAAGTTTTCCCAGTTGCAATGTATGGCTGTGAAAGTTGGACCATAAGAAAGGCTGAGCGCCAAAGAATTGAGGCCTTTGAACTATGGTGCTGGAGAAGACTCCTGCGAGTCCCTTGGACTGCAAGGCGATCAAACCGGTCAGTCCTAGAGGAGATCAACCCCGACTGCTCTTTAGAAGGCCAGATCCTGAAGTTGAAACTCAAGTACTTTGGCCACCTAATGAGAAGGAAGGACTCACTGGAGAAGAGCCTGATGCTGGTAAAGATTGAGGGCAATAGAAGAAGGGGACGACAGAGCATGAGGTGGCTGGATGGAGTCACTGAAGCAGGAGGCGTGAGCTTAAATGGACTCCAGAAGATGGTAGAGGACAGGAAGGCCTGGAGGAACGTTGTCCATGGGGTCGCGATGGGTCGGACACGACTTCGCGACTAACAACAACAACAACAACAACAACCACAATGAGTTGAAAAATGCTTCTGCTTCCCCACTATATGTAACAGGAGACACAGAGAATCACATCCTTTCTCATATTTTTCCCTTGGGTGCTCAACTTGGATGAAATGAAATATTACATAAGTGAAATATTACATAAGGCATGAGCATAAATGAACTCCAGAAGATGGTAGAGGACAGGAAGGCCTGGAGGAATGTTGTCCATAGGGTCGCGATGGGTCGGACACGACTTCACAACTAACAACAACAACAACAAAGGTTTCCCTGTCCAGTCGTATCCAACTCTAAGGCATGATGCTCATCTCCATTTCTTGGCCAAAGGAGCCAGAATTGTCCAAAGATGCTTCTGTGGTCATGTGGCCAACATGGCTTTATGCCAAAAGCGCATGGAATACTGTTACCTTCCCACCGAAGTGCTACCTATTTATCTACTTGCATATGCATGCTTTCAAACTGCTAGGTGGGCAGGAGCTGGGGCAAAGAACAGGAGCTCACCCCATTGTGCGGAACTCAGGTCTTGAACCCAGGCTGTCAGCTTCCAGCTAACAAGCTCACTGTCTTTAACCACTGAGCCATCATGCTCACTGCACTGATCGTACTGGCCATGGCTGTTGCGCTCATCGCGCCGATATTAGCTACCGTCAAATAATATCATGACCGTGTCTTAATGTGCAAGGGTAAGCGCAAAGATTCCCCGCTGCAGATAATCAGGCGGGACTTTAGGCAACTGATTCTTCACTGACACCACAACATGGATTGCAGGGCTGGTGCACACTCCTGCTCATTCTTCATCAGTTTGTATCACCCAAATAGGCCATAAGTGTGGTGGGTTCTATCCAGCGGTGGGATTCAAATAGGTGAACAACTGGTTCTCTGTGTGGATGCCGCTTCCGGAAGTCCGTTCTGGGCCTGGGCAACAAAAAATTAGCTACCGTTTCTCGTGAACTGGTGCGAACCGGCTGAATCCCACCACTGGTTCTATCCATATATTTAGTTTCAGAAATTTCCAATATTTTGTTACCTGGAAGTTCAGGAGTAACAAAATAAATAATTTGCAATGAGCTGTTTTTCACGTCATCTCAAAATCTTCTTGAGGAAGGCCTCTTTACTCTGCCCACAGTTAATTAACATCTGGCTATTCTTGTTTATTTTCTCAATGAGGAGGAAAAAAATAAAAATTCCTCCCTGGAATTACAACTGGATTAGTTATTTCCATTCAACTCACCTATTTCATTGCCTCAGAGCACAAGATACTCCCTTTTTTTTTTTTTTAGCAAGCCTGGGATTATATATTATTGGGTTTCTTGGGGGGGGGGGGAAGAAATGCAATGAAAATACCATGCCCAACAAAATTCTACCTGATTGTCAATTATGTTTGCTTGGATCTTTCACAAAAATATCAGTGGAATTATTCTTTCTACATTCCAAGTATCCATCTCATAAATTAAGGCATTTCACAAAATCAGTAAAGAAAGAGCCGATTTGTAGAGGTATCAAGTGTTATTTATATACTCCATCATCTCCATTTTTAGCTCAGTGTTGGGTCCCACTTTTGTTATTTAAAATTTGCCTTTCTCTATCTCTTTTACCCACCTGACCTTCCCACTGAGGAGTTCTAGGTTTTCTGAACCAGTAAAAAACAAGAAATCTTCTTTGTTTATCTGTTGGTTAGTTTCATTTGATCGATTTTTTTTTTTAAGGATGTTTCTTTGCTTCATGGAAACTCAAGGTACTTAACTGAATTAAACAGCAACCAGGTTACAGTAAAACAGAGAAAATGAATTAGCATTGCTGTCTCAGCTTTTCTGCCCATTGAAACTGTCCCATAAAAAACAACAACCAGAATACAAACTCTGGAGGCAATTAGTTATTGTCTGCTGTGAACTCCACATAGGTGTCGGGAAGGGCATCCGGCCAGTGAACGCTCAAGCTCTGTTCAGTTGCCCCTGACTCCATCCTGTATCGGGGGATTACAGGGTTGTTAAAAGAAAAGAAAAAAAATCATCCGATTTGTTTCCATCCACTGGTTTTTTTTTTACCGACAGCAAAGATTTGTATTTTCCAGTTCAATCATCACACCTTGGAGGAGTGGAAATGAGATCCAAAGAGTTTATATTGGCATTGTTCTTGGCACTTTTTTTTTTTTTTTTTTGCCACAGCCAAAGCTGTTGACGCATGTTGACACATTTTTCAACAGCCAAACTAAGACAGGAGTGGATCAGATAATGTGAGCAGTGACCAGAGATCCTTAGCAGCTGGGCTAAGTGATAATGATGTCTGCAGGGAGAGATCAGCTGGATAAGGCTATACCTCTGTCACACCTGGGCAATTCTGTGCAGGAAGTGCAGCTGCTTCACTGCCACACACTGTTACCATCTGCTGCACTCTTTCAAACGGCAATATTAACCTCCTGGACACTTCTGCTTCCTATAGACAAAATATAGATCTCTTTCCCGTGGCAGCTCTAAGCACCGTCTCCTACTGACGGAAAGTTTGTCTGCAGAATTAGAGTTGCTTAGCGCATCGGGTGCATCAAGAGTATAGTTAACTGCAGCAGCTAATCAGGGTAAACACGAGGCTCTGTCAGGAATGCCAAGATTATTGGGAGCAGGGGAATCCAGTCCGAGAGTTGCATCTGGAGTACTCACGCTGTTACCTTGTCACTGGGAATTTACCTTTAAATTGACTGATAGATAGTAAGGAAGGCTTCCTTCTTCTTTCTTATCTTTCAGCTGTTAGTTTCATTTCCTCTTTTCATTTCCTGCAACAGATCTAGGGTTTGGAGCATTTGGCGTGATGATGCTTGCGGATGTTAGCTTGCAATTCTCTGAGTTTGTTTGTTTGTTTCTTTTAATTGCAAACATGTCGTTGACTTCTTCAGTGCTCCAATCTTTGTTAATACATGGTTTCTGATCAGGTTGTATGTGATTAGGAGGGCTGTTCTGTTGGGTATTGTTGTTTTCTATAGGGCTGACATTATCTGATTCTTCTTATGGTTCAGATAACGGAACAGAGTAACAGAGTTGGAAGGGACCTTGGAGGTCTTCCAATCCAACCCACTCCACAAGCAGGAGACCCTATACCAGGGGTAGGCAAGCTTGGCTCTTTTATGACTTGTGGACTTCAATACCCAGAATTCCTGAACCAGCCATGCTGACTCAGGAATTCTGGGAGTTGAAGTCCACAAGTCATAAAAGAGCCAAGGTTGCCTACCCTTGCTCTATACCATTCCAGACATGTTTCTGTCCAGTCTCTTCTTAAAAGCCTCCAGTGATGGAGCACCCAAAGCTTCTGGAGGCAAGTTGTTCCATTGATTAATTGTTCTCACTGTCCGGAAATTTCTCCTTAGTTCTAGGTTGCTTCTCTCCTTGATTAGTTTCCATCCATTGCTTCTTGTCCTGCCTTCTGGTGCTTTGGAGAATAGGTTGCCCCCCTCTTCTTTATGGCAGTCCCTGAAATATAGGAACACTGCCATCATGTCACTTCTTCGTCCTTCTTTTCACTAGACTACTAGACAAACCCATTTCCTGCGACCATTCTTCATATGTTCTTGTTATGGTCCTTATTTGCTTGCTTGTTTGTAAATTTTACCTCCTTCTTACTCTTACTTTCCCTATCAGCTTACAGTGTCTTACTCTTATTATCCAACCTATCTACACTTTACTTTCCTTACCTACAAATGGTGTACCACTCTAAAGCTTGAGTCACTTTCCTCTAGAGAGAGAGAAAAAACCCACAGTGCTAATATTGCAACCCTCCCTTTTTTGAATGAATATTGAGAAAAATTACCCCTCCATCTGTAGAGGATGATATATTTTCCAATGAGAAAAATATAAAAGATTGCTAAAATAATTGGGATCTAAAGTAGTAAAGACTAAGAATTCTGTTAGCTCCATCCAATGGAAGGTTGGGAAATAACATTTCTTAATGAATATGATTTGTAATCCAGCTAGGAGTAGAGTAGAGTAGAGTAGAGTAGAGTAGAGTAGAGTAGAGTAGAGTAGAGTAGAGTAGAGTAGAGTAGAGTAGAGCTGAGCTGGAAGGGACTTTGGAGGTCTTCTAGTCCAGCCCCCCATTTAAGCAGGAGAACCTATACCATGTCAGAAAAGTGACTGTCTAGCCATTTCTTAAAAATCTCCAGTGGTGGAGTACGCACGATTTCTGGAGGCAAGCTGTTCCACTGGTTAATTGCCCTCACTGTCAGGAAGTTTCTCCTTAATTCCAGATTGCTTCTCTCTTTGATCAGTTTCCAACCATTGTTTCTTGTCCTTCCCTCTGGTGCTTTGGAGAATCATGTGACTGCCTCTTCTTTGTGGCAGCCCCTCAAATACTGGAATACTGCTATCATGTTGTCCCTGTTTCTTCTTTTCTTTAGACTAGCCAAACCCAAGTCCTGCAGCCGTTCTTCATATGTTTTAGGCTCTAGGCCTTTGATCATCTTAGTTCCTTTTCTCTGAATCTTTTCCAAACTCTCAACATCTTTTTTTGTGATATGGGGACCAAACTTTGCTGCAGTATTCCAAGTGTGGTCTTACTAGGGTTTTATAAAGTGGTACACAAGTCCATTTCAAAATAACTTGGGTCCAAAACTAGACTGGGACAAAATTATGTGAATATATCAGCATTTTAAAATAACTACTTTGGCATTACAGATTGAGTTTGAAATGTGGCAGTGGGATGGGAATGACCACAGTCGGAGTTCACGTTGCTTTGTGTTCAGAATTAAGGCCCTAATTTATAATGCTATTAATAGTGACATCTGTGTTGCATCTATTAGCTAGGCTTAATAAATCAAAAATTCAGGTCAATCAGCAATTTTGCAAATGATTTGGACTCTCAAATGGCTAAATTGCCGTAATGAATGTTAGCTGTAATTTAAAATTGTATTGGCAGACGTATCGCTTCAGTTCAAGATGTATCCGCATTCAGTTTCAGTCCTGGAATGTGGGGAAGATTTATAAGCACATTTTTGCTTATAAATGTGCTTGTGAAAGAGTCAAACATGGTTGAAAATTGCAAGAGAGCCATCAGTCTCCTAGGATCTGAGTAGTTTAAGTAATCATGTATGGTGAACCCCGTGGTAGTGCTTGTAGAGAAGTGATTTACCAGTGTAAACAGTACAGAAATGATTTACCACTAGCTCTGATAATGTCACCTACTTTCAGTAATGAAACAACTTCAAGAAAACAACACTAGCATTGATGATGTTGTGTAGTTTGGGTAATGAACTATCTACAAGAAAACAAGACGACCACTGATGATGTTACCTAGCTTGGGTAATAAAACAGCCAAGCTCACACAGCACCAGGAACCTCTCATTTCAATGCTGAGCTACACATATTCTCCTTTATTAATTTACCACAGCTTTGTCTTGGAAGACTCTCTGGTGATAGCAGTGTTCCAATATGATAGCATGATAGCTTGATAGCACTGTTCCAATATCTCAGGGGTTGCCACAAAGAAGAGGGAGTCAAGCTATTCTCCAAAGCGCCTGAAGGCAGGACAAGAAGCAACGGATGGAAACTAACCAAAGAGAGAAGCAATCTAGAACTAAGGAGAAATTTCCTGACAGTTAGAACAATTAACCAGGGGAACAACGCTGGAAGTTTTTAAGAAGAGATTGGACAACCATTTGTCTGAAATGGTATAGGCCGCAGGGGTGTCAAACTACCGGCCCGCGGGCCAGACGCGTCACATGGAAGCCACGCCCACCCCATTGCCAGCAATGGCAAAACCGGCCCGATACGTTGCACGACGTCACGTGACGTCGCGAGTTTGACATGTCTGGTATAGGGCTTCCTTCCTGAGCAGGGGAGTTGGACTAGAAGACCTCCAAGGTCCCTCCCAACTCTGTTATTCTGTTCTGTTATTTTCTAGCCTGGTGAACAGACCTGTGATTCTTTGGGAATCTCCTGCAGAAGTACTTTCCAAACTCGATCTTGTTTAGCTTCCATTCATAAATAGGGTCAGTGGCATTTACCAGGTGGTAAGGTTATTGGGGAATACCGAGATAAATTTTAGGAATATAAATTCTTACTGAACATGGAGGGGACTGTGAAAGATCCTGTGGAAGTACGAATGATACTCTGGTCTTAAGTAAGTTATTGTGTCAAGCCATCTAGCTAAAACCTTTCAGAAAAAAGTATGATGGGACTCATCAGGAATTGCCTTATCTCATGGGAGATGTGTCAGTAAGTGAAATTACCCTTTCTTTCTCAGTCTGGCTTTTCATATAGTAGTGAAGAGGTTGCTGATCCAATGCTTCCGTTTGGTGGCTGATGGTGTTATGCAAAAAAATAGATGGTGAGCAGAGTTGAGGAAGGAAGGCCCAGAATACCATGGAGGGTCTGTGCAATTGAATTCAAAGAAATGAATTCAAAATTAAAATTAAAATTAAAATTAAAATTAAAATTAAAATTAAAATTAAAATTAAAATTAAAATTAAAATTAAAATTAAAATTAAAATTAAAATTAAAATTAAAATTAAAATTAAAATTAAAATTAAAATTAAATAATTAAAATATTAAAAAATTAAAATTAAAATTAAAATATTATTCTGATCCATTTGGGCAAAAGTGGAAATCCCATCCACTTTATATAATCTGAAGGTATGAACAGAAACCTGAGCTGGAGATTTAAGAAATTTCCTTAAGGCTAGTTACAGCGATGATCCATCCATTTGGTGATGTCTAGAAGAAGAAGAAGGGATAGGATCTCAGTCCATAATGCATGATGGTGGCGCAGTGGTTAGAGTGCAGTACTGCAGGCTATTTCTGTTGCCTGCTGGCTGCCGGCAATTTGGCAGTTTGATCCTGACCAGCTCAAGGTTGACTCAGTCTTCCATCTTTCCGAGGATGGTAAAATGAGGACCCTGATTGTTGGCAGCAATAAGCTGACTCTGTAAACCACTTAGAGAGGGTTGTAAAGCACTGTGAATTGGTATATAAATCTAGGTGCTATTGCTATAATGCACAGCAAAGCTCAAGAGAAATAAGGAGTTGCATAGTTAAAAAAAGGAGACAGGTTATGTAAAGAAGGACTAGGGTTTTTAATTGTTGACTCTACTTTTTTAAAAAAAGGCAAAATAAACATTCTTGATGTGTGATGAAGGTTGTAGTGTTGGAACACAATCTGATTTACCCTATTTCTAAATCACGTTTTACTTTTTTTTTTCCCCTGTGCTATTATCCTATTTTTTTGAGAATGTGAAAGTGTTAAGGCAATTTTAAATAAGGAAAATAAAGTGTATGCCTGATAGTGGAGAATCACATTTGCATGCAGACATATAGAAAGAACTATTTTGACCTTATTAATAAGTCCTAATTGTTCTTGTAAGTCTTTCCATTATATTGCTAAACTGAGGGCTTTTTGTCTAGTGGCTGATTTTTATGCTGCAATTGCCCATCAGTTGTGCTGATGGTGTTTTCATTAAAAAAAAAACAATTAACTTTTTTTCAGTATAATTATGAATTAATTAATTCCTAACTACTTTCTCTACAACAACATAAAACAGAAATGGGAGCTCTATTTGTATGCAAAATGGTGTGTATGCATGTGTGTGTGTGTGTGTGTGTGTGTGTGTGTAAAGATTGCATAAATATTTATATGAAATATACAGGCATTAAAATGTTACCGTATCATCCATCTATCTATCTACCTACCGGTCATCCATCCATCCATCCATCCATCCATCCATCCATCCATCCATCCATCCATCCATCCATCCCTGTGTCTGTCTGTCTGTCTGTCTGTCCGTCTGTCTATCTGTACACAGTATATGGTTACATAGATATATAGATCTAGATATACACATGTAGTGTGTATGTATGCACACTACATACATGCACATACAGTACATAATATGTATTGTATAGTACATATAGTACATAGACAATATTGTAATACTGCCATCATTTTATGATATAAATTCTTCTTTGCTAATGAAACATGAGTACTTGCCATATTATCAGATCATATTGCTGCCTGGATGCAGTCTTCATTAAACAAACAAAACAAAACAAAACAAAAAAATAGAAAGGACAGAAAATGGTAGATTCTATAACACTTGATTTTCTTGTTCTCCAGTTTAAACCAAAAGAGCGGAACACAGTAACCCGTGTGGTTAGAATGCTAGGTTGGAGGTTAACAAGCCTGTGTTTAAGACCCGAGAGTTGCCGTGGGGCAGGGTCCTTCATTCCAGCCCCCAGCTGGGCATCCCCCGAGCAATGGGGATGTCACTGGCTAATTCTTTCAACCCAGAAGTGGCTCTGTGCTTCTGACACAAGTGCAATGCAACCAATAAGAGTTTTGCAGTTTTGTAGCTACAAATGCAAATATTATAAACTCTGCACGCTAGATCTGGCCAAGACTGATCTTAGTTCACCTTTTTTCTCCTCACAATGGACGAACAGATGTTTCTTGGGTTCTCACAGCCAGAGCTATAGACATACCCCTCTCTTCCCCTTGGTCTCTTGCAACTGGCACTTGGAAGCATTCTTTCTACAACAGGGTGTTAGTATTGAGTCTTCAAGACTCTTTGCCCTCAGTAAACATGTCCTCCGCAAATTTATAGAAAGCCCTTCAAAGCCATCGAGGTTGAGGGCCATCACCCTGTCTTTGGGCAAGGAATTGGTCATCGTAATTATGCACCGTTCAAAGGAATGCATTGCCCTGAGGATGTTTGTGGAGATTCTCAGTCATCCAGGTCATGATTCTCCAAAGGTGTTGGGTTTTTTTTTTCAAAAGGTAACTGAACTTTCTTGGTTTTTCCTTGAAGACTTTTTTGCTTCTCATCCAAAAAGCTTCTTCGGTTCTGACCGAATGGTGGGGAAGGGATGGAGTTACATGCCTTGCAGTCATTTGAACGCATCTGAGTCATTAGAGTGCTAAGACCAGATGACCTCAAGGAATAGTGTGCTGCAGCTGCCAAAAAGGCCAACACAGTGCTGGGCTGCATTAACAGAGGGATAGAATCAAGATCACGTGAAGTGTTAATACCACTTTACAATGCCTTGGTAAGGCCACACTTGGAATACTACATCCAGTTTTGGTCACCACGATGTAAAAAAGATGTCGAGACTCTAGAAAGAGTACAGAGAAGAGCAATAAAGATGATTAGGGGACTGGAGGCTAAAGCATACAAGGAATGGCTGCTGGAATTGGGTGTGTCTAGTTTAATGAAGAGAAGGACGAGGGGCGACATGATAGCAGAGTTCTAATATCTCAGGGGCTGCCACAAAGAAGTGGGAGTCAGGCTATTCTCCAAAGCGCCTGAAGGCAGGACAAGAAGCAACAGATGGAAACTAATCAAGGAGAGAAGCAACCTAGAACTAAGGAGAAGCTTCCTGACAGTTAGAACAATTAACCAGTGGAACAACCCGCCTCCAGAAGTGGTGAATGCTCCAACACTGGAAGTTTTTAAGAAGAGACTGGACAGCCATTTGTCCGAAATGGTATAGGTTTCCTGCCTGAGCAGGGGTTGGACTAGATGACCTCCAAGGTCCCTCCCAACTTTATTATTATTATTATTATTATTATTATTATTATTATTATTATTATTATTATTATTATTATTATTATTATTATTATTATTATTATTATTATTATTATTATTATTATTATTATTATTATTATAATATAAAGCTCCCCCTTCCCCATCATTCAGTCGGAACGGAAGAAGCTTCTTGGGTAAGAAGCAAAACATCTTCAAGGAAAAACAAGAAAGTCCACTTGCCTTTTGAAAAAAGCAGCTTTGGGATTCCCCTGAGAAAGATTCTGAGGCTGCTGTTTAGGGACCGCTAGATCAGGATCCCCAACCCTCAGGCCTCTGTCCACAACTGGGCCACGTCCTGTTCGAAACTGGGCCGTGGGAGAGATGGGAACTTCACACGCGAGTACAACGGAGCGGTGCTGCGCATGTGCACCTGTCACTCACATACCCCCTGCACCGGGCTGGGCCGCCAAGCTGGAAAGGTCGAGGACCACTGCTCTAGATAATTGCATTCAAATCTGACGTTATATTCACGAGGTAGCTACCAAATCTCCTTTTCACATTGCTGAAGGGAGAAAGGAGGCCGCTCTCTCAAATAGGAGACCTGTAACATAAGCTCTGTAGCTATTTTCCTTCTGAGAGGAGTGATAAGTGATAAAGAAACACGGGTTAAAGTGCTAGTACCGCGATGTGTCTCTGGGGTTGAGTAGGAAGGCAAGGATGCTTGCTTGAAGAGCAGGCTTCTGCTGCAACTTTAATCAGTAGCCTTGGACAAGATGCTCTTTCTCAGATAGTGCTGGCTGAGTCAATAAGTTTCTTTATCACTTGAAATAGAGCAATATGTTTATTTACCTCTCTCTCTCTTACGTGGATACACAGACACAGATGCACACACAGATACATACACATCTTCCTCCTAGGGCTGTACCATTTAGCCACAAATGTTATCTTCTCCCACCCACTCACTCACCCCCGGGGGGGGGGGGACACTAACCTCACTGGTCCATCAGTAGAAGGAAGATTATAGTGACTGGGATGGTCATCACTGTTAAAAAGGTGCATTCTTCCAAATTTAACAAAAGCTGATACAGATTGGTTTACATCAGGCATGTCAAACTGCCGGCCCATGGGCCGGATGCATCATACTGAAATCGTGCCCACCCCATTTCCAGCAATGGGGAAAAAGTCACGATACATCACACGACGTCGCGAGTTTGACATGCCTGGTTTGCACGATCTCTATGTTGGGAGTAGAAGTAAATTTAAAAGCTCATTATTTCTCAACATGGTTCATAGTTCATTATGCAGCCCCTAGTCTAATGCTGAAGGATCCCACCAAGGTTCCTCTCTCAATTCTTATAATGCTTTGCTTATAGGTTGGATTTGAATGCTGCAAAGCCCTTGAAATGGAGAAGCAATTATACAATGTATTGGCACCCTTTTCAACCTGCAACCAGTGTTGTTGTTTTTGTCGTTAGTTGCGAAGTCATGTCCGACCCATCGCGACCCCATGGACAACGTTCCTCCAGGCCTTCCTGTCCTCTACCATCTTCTGGAGTCCATTTAAGCTCATGCAGGATTCAAATATGTGAACAACTGGTTCTCTGCGTGGATGCCGCTTCCGGAAGTCCATTCTGGGCCTGGCCAACAAAAAATTAGCTACCGGTTCTGCCGAAGTGGTGCGAACCGGCTGAATCCCACCATTGCCTGCAAACCATTATATGGGTTACAATTTCTGAACAAATGCTTTGATTCCCTGAAAATCCCAAGTATATCTAAAGCCTTTTGTGAAGCTTTGATCTATGGAAGATGGAATGCAAATAATTTAAATAAAATAAATCCATGACTGATAATTTAAATATTTTGCTCCGTGACAATGCAATTTCCATGGCAAGTGAAGTGAAGAAAGGTCTTAAACAAGCCACAGTAATGCTGGGGGAAAAAAAACCAACAACAGCAAGGTCTGAATTACTGGCCCATCCATATGATGCTCTTGGAAAAAACTGGAAACTGATGAAAATCCAGTTTTCCTGTTTTTTCAAGTGAACGGCCAGAGATGAAAGCATCCGCGGTTATATAAGCTGTAAGCACATATGCAGTGTTAGTGTGTGTGTGGGGGGGGGGAGCGAGGGAGCGACCTCTGATGAATTTTTAAATGGCAATTTTGGAACACAGACTTTTGCCTTTCTTTCTTTCTTTCTTTCTTTCTTTCTTTCTTTCTTTCTTTCTTTCTTTCTTTCTTTCTTTCTTTCTTTCTTTCTTTCTTTCTTCCTTCCTTCCTTCCATAATAATAATAATAATAATAATAATAATAATAATAATAATAATAATAATAATAATAATAATAATAATAATAATAATAATAATAATAATAATAATAATAAAGTTGGAAGGGATCTTGGAGGTCATCTAGTCCAACCCCCTGCTCAGGCAGGAAACCCTATACCATTTCGGACAAGTGGCTGTCCAGTCCCTTCTTAAAAACTTCCAGTGTTGGAGCATTCACCGCTTCTGGAGGCAGGTTGTTCCACTGATTAATTGTTCTACCTGTCAGGAAATTTCTCCTTACTTCCAGGTTGCTTCTCTCTTTAGTTTCCATCCATTGCTTCTTGTCCTGCCTTCAGGTGGTTTGGAGAATAGTTTGACTCCCTCTTCTTTGTGGCAACCCCTGAGATATTGGAACACTGCTATCATGTCCCCCCTCGTCCTTCTCTTCATTAAACTAGACATACCCAATTCCAGCAGCCGTTCCTTATATGCTTTAGCCTCCAGTCCCCTATCATCTTTGTTGCTCTTCTCTGCACTCTTTCTAGAGTCTCAACGTCTTTTTTACATCGTGGTGACCAAAACTGGATGCAGTATTCCAAGTGTGGCCTTACCACGGCCTTGTAAAGTGGTATTAACACTTCCTGTGATATTCTATTCTATTCTATTCTATTCTATTCTATTCTATTCTATTCTATTCTATTCTATTCTATTCTATTCTATTCTATTCTATTCTATTCTTTCCTTCCTTCCTTCCTTCCTTCCTTCCTTCCTTCCTTCCTTCTTCCTTCCTTCCTTCCTTCCTTCCTTCCTTCCTTCCTTCCTTCCTTCCTTCCTTCCTTCCTTTCTTTAACACCTTTCTCACGTATTAATATTTTTTGGAGGTGGTCAAGAGTATTCGAATTTCAACATACACTTTTGTTTGCTGCAGATTTCTTTAGGAACATGGGATGTCAAAAGACAAATGGACAGATTCGGTCGGTCGCCACAAAAGAACCCTCAGTTGATGGTCAATTGTCCATTTGATACTAGGTGTCATTTTTCCTGAATTGTCTAACAGAAGAAACAAGTCCATTAGAGGCCAACAGCGGTTCCAATTAAGACTTTAGGCACATTTAAATGCCTGTCCAACTGAACGCTTAGCTTCCTGCAATTCCTTAAATCTGACATCTTATTCCCTGGCGTCCTGAAAACCGACGTTGATTCTTATTAAAGCCTGCTGGATGGACAGAATAATATTGAAACAAGTCTGTTTGAACTAACGTGTAATTGGACTCATTTACAGGCTTATTACTATGAAATCGTGAGTTGCTCTCGCTAAACAGACCTAACCTTTTGCTACCGTCTGCAAAATTTAAATTCTCCACCAAGTATACGTAATGAAAGATGAACGTTCTGACGTGGACAGAGATCGTATCAGATGAAGCCAGTTTAATTATTTCCACAAGATCAATCAACCCCTTATTTAGATAACTAGAGGCAGTCGCTAGTTAAATTGGTAGAAAAGAATGCAGG
This sequence comes from Azemiops feae, assembly GCA_023970755.1. Classification (NCBI taxonomy): domain Eukaryota; kingdom Metazoa; phylum Chordata; class Lepidosauria; order Squamata; family Viperidae; genus Azemiops; species Azemiops feae. The sequence continues at coordinate 59,122 of JALGBA010004081.1, forward strand.
AGGGCAATGCATTTATCTGGCCGGTCAATAGACAAATTAGTAGTGGGAAGTCAAATACCGGTTTGAAAATTCTTTGGTGAAGAGGCAAATGTATCCTAAAAGACAGGCGGTATAATGAACTGATAAAATTAAATTATCAGCTAGTCAGCATTTGGTAGAATGTTCTCGCCTTCCCTTTGCAAAGCGAAGAACAAGGGGGACTGTTTCAGTTGTCACTCTACACAATTGTTGGTGTCCTCGGTGCTCTGTGAGCTTGTTTGTTGGTTGTTTCATTAATTAACATCATCAGTTGGAATGGGGTGTGAGGTTTGGTCCCTATTGCTTGCCTGCCAGCATGGGAAGAGTGGTGTATTTTCTCCTTAATATTTCCTTGATCATTTATTGATTGATGGATGGATGGATGGATGGATGGATGGATGGATGGATGGATGGATGGATGGATGGATGGATGGATGGATGGATGGATGGATGGATTGATTGATTGATTAGCCCTTGGGCCATATCAAAGTGCAACGTTCCAGAAACAAATTATTGCTAAAATTTGATAAAAGCAATTTAAAATGGAATTAAATAAAATACAATTTAAAATGAAATTGGAATAAAATAGAATGAAACTGGGATAAAATACAGTCCAAAATGAAATTGGAACAAAATACAATAATTTATGAAATAGATACAATATGATAAAATTATATTTCGGTGTCACCCCTTGCAATCTATCCCAATCAGTCCCACATATGCAGATTTCAACTGGACCATTTTGCTTAAGTACTGTGCTGTATTAAATGTTATTTTCAGATTCTGGCTGCACATAAGGTAAGTTGTTTTGATATGAGGATCCCAATGGATCATTTGTTTGGTATATAGACCAAGGTACCGCTCTCTCTCCCTTTTATACAGGCAACAATCGAATAGGATGTGAGCCAGGTCTTCAACCTCTGGCGCTCTGCAAATGCAGAGACGTTCATTGTAGGGTATAGAATGGAATCTCCCACATCTGATCAGGATATTGTTTTCTGCTTGATTGTTTGTCTGGTGTTCACCCCTGCTTATCTAAGCATTGGTTGCTAGAGGAGTTTTCTGATCATCCTTTGTTTGTTTAACTTCTTTCGTTCTCTCTTTTTTTATTAGTTTTATTCATTTATAACTTAAAATGTGAAAATACAAGAGCAAATAGTAGGGAACAACAGTAGAAAAAGGGAAAACAAAAAGTGGTGTGAAGAAAGGGGGGGGGAAGAAACAAAAGGCACTGACTTCCAACTGTGTCTGTTGCAGTAAAATCAGACCTTAAAATCAAATCTCAGCTTTTTACATTTCCGTAGTAGAATGCACTAGCCATTTCTGTATCGGCAAATGAGTCTAATCGGTAAAACCCAAAATCATAATATATTTTTTTTCCCCACCTCAAGCACAAAGACCAGAAGCGGTTTCCAAGTAGAAATAAAAGCATTTATGTTCTTTTCTTTAATCAGCACAGTCAATTTGGCCATCTCTGCTAATTCCATCAGCTTTTGTAACCATTCGTCCACGGTGGGAATCGAAGCATCCTTCCACTTTTGTGCGTAGAGCAAGGAAAGTTTCTGACTTAATCTTTATGTTCACTTGTAAGAATTTTCTGCATTCATATATGAATCCTACTCCAATATTTCTTTGCCTTCGCCTTGTCCACCATAAACGATAAAAAGTCCCTTCTTTACATTCCTTCCATTTCCAACATTCATTTGAAATACCTTTATACATTCTAGATAACCTATCTGGTGTTAAATACCAGCGATACATCATTTTGTAGAAATTTTCTTATAATTTATTGTGAATTTTAAGCCTTTTATCCACATATTCTCCCATTGTTCAAACATCACATTATCACTGGATCATACAGTGTTTTTACATGTTCATTTTCCAAATTCAATTTTAATAACATTGTATAGACCTTGGAAATTATATGATTACCACTACCACACTTTCATTGTCTCTTTTGAAGGGTGTGAAGATGAGATTTGACCCAGAACAAAAGAAATGGAAGCTATAAAATTTTGGGAGAAATAAAGAAACACTGATAAATAGAAGGAATATCATACATTCTTTTGCCCATATACTATGTCCTTCTTAAGCATGCTTGTTCATCCCTTGATTATTTCTACTGTCAGTGTCAATTTAAGTAAACTTTGTTTTGCTTTAGGAGTACCATTTTGAAATTTAAATGTTATTAAATAATAACATTAAATAAATTAAATGTTAGCAAGTGGTTAAAAGTTAAGGGCTTGTTGTTTTATAATTTAATATTTTGGTGGAGGTTGAAGATATGGGCCTACCTCCCATGTATAGAGAGAACTAGATTATTTACAAGAATCCTTATATTCTATTTCTTCCTGCTATGATAGGCCTAGGTTTTGGGTGGGTTTATAGGGATTTTCATCTTCTGAAAAGCACCTATTATATTTAATTTGGTGATTTACATAATGGTGAATTCATCTTCCTCCCGGTATCAAAATACCAGTAAAATCTACCATTGGGAATGGGGGAAAGGGGTGATGAAGAACACAACAAGAAGTGTCAACAGCAGCAGTCGGTTCTAGAACTGCCAATTAATCATCGCAGCAGTCTAGAACTTAGCAGAGTTATTTATTGTGAAGCTCTGAAAGAAAATTGTTAGGGTGCTGATCCAATCAGAGTTAGACTTCTATGCTAAATGCTGAAGGAGTGTAAATACAACTGATAATTTGTTCCTGGGAGGGTTTATAATAGAGGTGGACTGTATGGCTCAAGCTCCCTATGAGGATATCTTTGTGAAAGTTAGCTAAACGTTTTCCTCTTTGACTTGAAAGTGGCCATGTAGGAGACTCCAAAGAGAGTCTCCAAAGTCCTGGTCAAGTCCAGGAAGCCAAATTAACATATTCCTGACAATGGTTGTCCAATTTCTGCCTGAATTGTCAGTGGCTCTTACTGATACTGTGTTTCCCCGAAAATAAGACCGGGGTCTTATTTTTTTCTTTTTGCCTCCAAAAGAGGCACCAGGTCTTATTTTCAGGGTAGGCCTTACCTCACCTCCGGCACCGACAGCCCCGCCCAGCCGGTCCACTTCTTCTGGGGCTGAAGTTCTGCAGCTGCATTCAGGCCTGCATTTTGCAGTCAGGCCTTTCCAGAAGGCCTAAGCAGCTGAGTACCGAGCTATGGATTCAATCCATAGCTTGGTGCTCGGCTGCTGAGATCTTGCAGAACCGAGCTATGGATTGAATCCATAGCTCGGTTCTTGGCTGCAGAGGCCTTCCGGAAAGCCCTGTGACTGAGAAATGCAGACCTGGCTGCAGAAGAGGCCTCAGAAGAAGAAGTGGGCCGGCGAGGAGAGGCCTGGCTGCCAGGTGAATGGGTGCGGGCCTGGTGGAGCAGCTCCACCCCCACCCTAGCTTGATTTTTAGATGTGTGCCTCGCCCCAAACCTAGAGCTTATTTTGGGGGTAGGGCTTATATTAGGCCCACCCCAAAAAATCAAGCTAGGGCTTATTGTTGGGGTAGGCCTTACTTTCGGGAAAACACGGTAGAAAGAGGTTTTTCTTTTTAAAAAATTGCCTTTCCTTGTGGCTTAAATCCATTATGCTGTCCTGTACATTAGGATGAAAGAGAAGAGGATTTCATTTTCTTTTGCTCCTGTAATTACAGAAGAAAATATAGAATAACAGAATTGGAAGGGACCTTGGAGATCTTCTAGCCCAGTGGTGGCGAACCTATGGCACGGGTGCCAGAGGCGGCACTAAGAGCCCTCTCTGCGGGCACGTGCGCCGTCGCCCCAGTCCTAGGCCTGCAGCTGGGTTTTATAAAACCTTTTCGCTTTAGGCCTCCGCCGCCGTGTGCCAAAAAAAAAAAGGTTCAATCAGTCAATTTCAATTTCTTGCGGGGAAAAAAAAGATCTTGCAAAGTTGGAATTGATTGATTGAACTTTTTAGTCCCACCCAGTCTGCCGTTACCACCACAGCCATGCCCACCCAATGGGACACACCCACCCAATGGGACACACCCACCCAATGGGACACACCCACCCGGCACTCGACGATGCATAAGTGGGTTTTGGGTTGCAGTTTGGGCACTCAGTCTCTAAAAGGTTCGCCATCACTATTCTAGCCTGATCCTGCCTGCTCAAACATAAGATCCTAAACCATTCCAGACAAATGGCTGTCCAATCTCTTCTTGAAAAAGTCCCCAACCTATGGGCCGTAGCCCACTACCAGGCTGTGGCCTCTTGGCCACTGGGCTGCGTGAGTAGCTGGGCAGTGCAGGCGCACATGTGCGTGTGCTCAACCCCCTCGTGCCACCATTGCCGTGAGTGTTATGTGGGTGGTGGCAGTGCTGCTAGTATCATGCGGGCTGCGGCATTGCCACAAACCTTGCACGGGCAGTAGGAGCACAGCAAGCAGCAGCTGGATGGCGGCATGCCACATGCAGGTGGGGCATTGCCATGAACCTTGAGTGGGCAGCGGCAGTGTTGCAAGAGGCAGGCAGCAGGCAGGCCACGGTGAGACCCTCACACTGGGCAGCAGCGTGATCCTCACGCTGGTGGTAGCATTGCCGTGAGCCGGGCAGTGGCCGTGCCACAAGCCTCACACAGATGCTGGCGTCTCTGAGAGTGGTGCGCATACTCGCAGCCTGTTTGTGTGTGTGCTTGTGGCCACATTCATGTTTGCGCATGCACATGTAAGGCGCCTGCCTCTCCCTCTCCCACTGGGCCACCAACCCAGAAATGTTAGTCCAACCCGCTGCTCAGGCAGGAAACCCTATATTGTTTCAGACAAATGGCTGTCCAGTCTCTTCTTAAAAACTTCCAGTGTTGGAGCATTCACAGCTTCTGGAGGCAGGTTGTTCCACTGGTTAATTGTTCTAACTGTCAGGAAGTTTCTCCTCAGTTCCAGGTTGCTTCTCTCTTTGGTTAGTTTCCATCCGTTGCTTCTTGTCCTGCCTTCAGGCGCTTTGGAGAATAGCTTGACTCCCTCTTCTTTGTGGCACCCACTGAGATACTGGAAGACTGCTATCATGTTACCCCTCGTCCTTCTCTTCATTAAACTAGACACACCCAATTCCAGCAACCGTTCCTTGTATGTTTTAGCCTCCAGTCTGCTAATCATCTTTGTTGCTCTTCTCTGCACTCTTTCTAGAGTCTCAACATCTTTTTTACATTGTGATGACCAAAACTGGATGCAGAATTCCACCCATTACTTCTTGTCCTGCGAACTTTGGAGAATAAGTCAACCTCTTCTTCTGTGTGACAGCCCCCAAATATTGGAAAGCTGCTATCCTGTCATCCCAGTTCTTCTCGTCATTAGACTAGACATTAGACTAGACAGTTCCTGTAACTGTTTATCACTGAACAATGGTATCTTTGTTTCACTTTCTCAAAGCTAAATATTCCAATTCTTTCTTCTTCTCTTTTCTCTCTCTCTCTCTCTCTCTCTTAGTACAATTTAATTTCTAGTCCCCTGATCATCGTTAGTTTGTCCTAATTCTTCTTAAAGTACAGGGCCCATCACAGAATAAACTGGAAAGGCTGTTTTTCATTCTTTAAAAATGGTTTGGTTGATGCAATCCTTCTGCCTTTGCAATTTTTGTTTTCGGCCTCATCACATCGCTGACACATCATTTCGCGATGCTTTGAAAACATTCCCCGTGTGACACCTATAGGTTAAAATTATCTCAAAAACTTTTATCATGTCAGAACCAAGCAGTGTAAAATAATTCTAATCCTCTTTTTAAAAAAAAGAAAAAAAGAAAAGAAAATCTGGGTGAAATGTTTATAGGATTGCATTGCAAATAAGAGGAATAGTAGTAAGGATGAGAGACCAGGACAGAAAATGACAATGTGTTTGTTTGGTAATCTTGTGAATCGAACTGCATCTGATTAACTTTTACTGTCTATGATGGATTGTTTCAAGAAGTAATATAAATATGTGGAAATCTGGTACATTCCCCATGTTCTGTTTGAAATGGTTTTGTTCAGCTGTATCAGAGAGAGAGAGAGAGAGAGAGAGAGAGAGAGAGAGAGAGAGAGAGAGAGAGAGAGAGAGAGAGAGGCTAACAAACCATACTCAACATGTAATCCTTAATGGCACTACATCTATATGGAGGGAAATAAATAGTGGGGAACCTCAAGGTTCTGTTTTAGGCCCAGTACTCTTCAATATCTTCATAAATGACCTTGATAAGGGAATAGAAAGGGAATTCATCAAATTTGCAGATAACACTAAGCTGGCAGGAATAGCCAATACCCCAGAAGATAGGCTCAAGATCCTGATGGATCTTGACAGATTCAAACTCTGGGCCCTATCTAACAAAATGAAATTCAGTGGAGAGAAAAGTAAGGCAAGAAAAACCAAATGTACAGGTCTTGGAATTCTAGTGGACAATCACTTAAATATGAGCTACTAATGTGTGATGGCAGCCAAAAAAGCCAATACAATCCTAGGCTGCATTAACAGAGGGTTGGAATCAAGATCACGTGAAGTGTTAGTACTGCTTTATAAAACCTTAATAAAACCAGACTTGGCATAGTGTATCCACAATATAATAAAGATATTGAGGCTCTGGAAAGAGTGCATATTTTATATTATGAGTGCCCTTAGTATAAAATAAAATCTGACTATTAGATGAGAAAAAGAATAATATATCCGTGCCCCAGTTGTGTTATTTTGGTATTTATTTATGATCCACAAATTATCAGTTGATTCATTTATTTTGTCTCTATCATAAAGCAATGCTTTTTATACCTTGGACAGTCTTGAAATATATAGGTTTTAAACCAAAAATGGAAGGAACATGATATGTCTTTAATAATTGTGTCTTCAGTGAGACTACACATAGAATAAAAACTGTATTTCCCACTGTTTTATTACTGTGGCAGGTAGACATGAAATGCCGAAGATAATTTAGCAGTAAATTTGAGTTTAGATATATTGAGTTTAGGTATGCTTCAGTCTCATCTGATTTCCATTTGCACCAAAATATTTTCTTTCAAATATGTGACTTCTGTTTTAACCTGACCACTTGAGCCATCCCAGTTAATAAATCATGGTTAACCTTAAATAGCATTTTTTGAAACAAACCAACTTCGATCCACAGTTCCAAAGGTGCTTTTTTCAAGAATCACCTGGACTTTCTTTGTTTTTCCTTGAAGACATTTCGCTTCCCATCCAATAAAATGTTTCACTGTCAGAAATTTCCTGACAGTTAGAACAATTAACTAGTGGGACAACCTGCCTCCAGAAGTTGTGAATGCTCCAGCACTGGAAGTTTTTAAGAAGAGACTGGACAACCATTTGTCTGAAATGGTATAGGATTTCCTGCCTGAGCAGGGGGTTGGACTAGAAGACCTCCAAGGTCCCTTCCAACTCTATTATTATTATTATTATTATTATTATTATTATTATTATTATTATTATTATTATTATTATTATTATTATTAGTATCTGTTGTTTGTGTGTTGTGTTGTTGTTGTTGTTGTTGTTGTTGTTGATGATGATGATGATGATGATGATGATGATAATAATAATAATAATAATAATAATAATAATAATAATAATAATAATAATAATAATAATAATAATAATAATAATAATAATAATAATAATAATAATAATCCAAGAACTGAAGAAGCTTCTTGGATGAGAAGCAAAATGCCTTCAAGAAAGTCCAGTTGCCTCTTGAAAAAAAAACAACACCTTTGGGTCAACCATGATCGGAATGACTGAGAATCTTTATAGACATTTGACCCACCGTGTTAAACCATAGTTTAGATTAACCTCAGTTTAAGCTGCTGATGTAATGTGAACTCAAGATTTCAGGCTTGAGAAAGTGAAAGAAAAGACTCATGCTTGCAATAATGATGGTATGAATTCTTCCTGATTATGTTTCTCTATTTCAATTTGAAAATGTTAGCATGAATTATCTAGCTGAAACACTAGTACTCTGTTCTTCCTGTGAAATATTCAGACTAATGTTCTTTTTAACTGCATTTAATTACGAGGGAAAAATGGGAGGCATACGTATTAATGGTATGCCCTACTTCTTTTATATAATGTCAAAATTATAATAGCACTGATCTTTCTGGCCAGATTATTTATATTTTAATATTTTAAAGTCAGAATAAAATGGTTTAAATGGAAATTAACACATATATATATTAAGTCACCAAAATTTCCACGTCCACAGTACATTCTAAATTAATTTAAAATTCAGTATTTGAAAGGGTGAAATGTGGTCTCGTTTCTTGATAATATTGGCAGATTTCAAATATGCAATTTATTCCTCTCCCTCCCCAAATATAAACATGATAACATATTTAGATGCCAAATATTAAAATGGGGCATCAGGAATAATGTGTATCAAATGTGTATCAATACGTCATCTATAAATGTATACAGTATGTGTAGCATAAATCTTATTGACTCTCAAAGAACGGTCCCAAATATTTAAAAAAATTCTGCAAGAATATAAATATAACGTATTTCATTTTATTTATTTTTAAAAGCACATTTTCCCCAAGGTGACAGCATATGAATTTGCAGTTCATTATTTACAGAATGTAATTTGGAGAAGGAAACTGGATAAAAAAAATATATATCCTTTTCAGCTTTTGAAAATTATGAGGTATTTTTTTCCCTAAAGACAGACAGTGGAATAAATTCCAAATATCCTTTTCAGGTGATGAGATAATCAAATCTGAAGCTCAGCCCTCCTCATTCTTAATGTATGTGATTACATTCTCAAGAAATTTTATGTAACACAATTAATACGGCAAAGAAATCTACTAAATAAGTATCTCTTACATTGGGCTGCCAAAAGTAGCATTTGTTTAACATTTCACTCCAACAAATCTGTAAAGATACGCTGCTATTGTTATTGTGGTTGTGTTGGTGTCACAGTCAGCCAGATGTTTAGACTGGATCTGGCATTTTTATTCACCTACTGAGTTCTTCCTAAGGTCCTGGGATAGGCAGTTGATGGTGCTAATGGTATCATTGCAGGATATGAGCTGTTCCAAGTCTTTGTTTTCAGTCTTCATATATTTACAATGGGTAATCAACTTTTCTTCCAGAAGTCCTAGGGCTGCTGTCCCTAGTTGTTCAGCCAACAATTCTGACTCTTTTGTCACCAGATGTTCAGGAATTCTAACACCTACTGTAGTATGGTCCTTGTTGATCCGGTATGAGTTTCTATAAATTATGTCTCACTATATATATGAAGCATACAAACTCTACAACCGAGGCAGTGCCTCACTGGGGAGCATTATTATTATTGCTTATTTTATTCACATTCACTAAGGAAGGAAGGAAGGAAGGAAGGAAGGAAGGAAGGAAGGAAGGAAGGAAGGAAGGAAGGAAGGAAGGATCTATTCATTATTCAGAGTTGGTCAGCTTGTCTATCTAAAAAGTATACTGGAATTTTTCATCGTTTAAGTTCTGCTGGATTTGGAAATCACACAATTTCACAACTCACTAAGCCTCATTAGGATAGAAATATTGGTTGACAGGATACCAGTTAAAGCAAAACCTTTGACAATGTCTGAAGGAAGAGAGAGCCAACTGCTTCAAAGAGATGGAGAAAACTGAAAAGCTTTTTTCTTCCCGTGGTGGCACATCAATTGGGTAAACTATTTGTAACCTGGAACGTTCCTACAAAGGGAGCCCCCACAGTGCTTCCAAGCTTTGCCACTCATTCTTTAACTGATGAGTCTGAAATGCAAGAACTTTGCCCCTGAAAGCTAATAGGAGGTTGATACACCATTATTGTCTCCAGAAAGGTAATGAAAATGGGACACACCACATTCTTTCCTCAAGTAATGAAGAAGAAAATTCACAGTGAACGAATGAGAAATATTCTTGCCTTTTGTTTTCCTTTAAAAAATGCAATGCCATAACACAGGGTCATAACAGTCATCTGCAACTGGGATTAACCTAAGGTAGTAAATCTTTCCTGCAGTGGTGTGATAATTCCTTCCTATTGCCTCTCCTGTTTCTGGGTCTGTCTATATGGGTTTGTTTATAAGGTCTCTTGAGCTGTTATACAAACACTCCGTGCTTTTAATGTGTTTAATATTTAAAACAAAGTGTAAGTTTGGCATTTTTCATGAAAAAATGTGCTTGCTGATTCACTGGCACATTCTCTCTTTATTTCGTTTCCGGTGACATCACCCCATCACATAAAGAATACCATATCATTGCTTTGCTAAAGAACAACTTTGATCAGGTTACTATGGGATTCTTGACTGGATGGAGAATTTCTTTAGGAAAGGGGAAGAAACAGCAGCAGCTGGAGAGACAGGTAGCTTCAAAACAGGCTAAATTGGGAGAAATTGTGAGTAGGATACCCATAGTGTAAATATTAGTTTAAGGAATATTTGTGATAGAAGGCACATCCTCCCTCTTCTCCATGAAGATTCTCAGTCATCCAGGTCATGGTTGCCCCAAAGGTGCTTTATCAAGAGGCAACTGGACTTTCTTTGTTTTGCCTTGGAGATGTTTTGCATGCCATTCAAGAATAGCTACAATACTTAGACTTATATACCACTTCATCATGCTTTACAGCCCTCTCTAAGCGGCTTACAGAGTCAGCATATTGCCCCCAACAATCTAGGTCCTCATTTTACTGACCTGGGAAGGATGGAAGGCTGAGTCAACCTTGATCCAATCAAGATCGAACTCCTGGCTGTGGGCAGAGTTAGCCTGCAATACTGCATTCTAACCACTGGGCCACCACAACTCTTCTTGGGAAAAAGAAGCTTTTTTAGTTCACTTTTTCACCTTTGGATCCCTCCCTCCTGGGAATCTGTACTATATGCCGTTACATGTCTATCAAAATGGTTACTTTACATCTACTTTAGTGTTACAATTCTTGGCTTATGTGATTCATGTATTCTAGACCAGGGGCAGGCAACCTTGGCTCTTTTATGACTCGTGGACTTCAACTCCCAGAATTCCTGAGCCAGCATGGCTCAGCTTGGAAACCTCTCCCTTTCCCCTCAGCATGGCTGGCTGAGGAATTCTGGGAGTTGAAGTCCACGAGTCATAAAAGAGCCAAGGTTGCCTACCCCTGTTCTAGACTGTATATTTAAAATATTCAGCAGTGATATTTATGGCACACAACACCCTTTGTAGTATAAACATAAATTATCCTCCTTTTCTTTCTTCTTTTATTTTTAGTATCTGTAAACAGTAACGTAATGCAGACTTTATTACTAAGCTGAAAAATTCATATATATTTTTTCCTCTTTTTTATATTATTGATGCAACTCAGTGTACTTTGGAATATTTTATTAATCTTTTATTGACCATCAATGGTACAATCATAATAATTATCTGTCCAGCTACAGATACTTTTAAAAGAAAGAAAGAAAGAAAGAAAGAAAGAAAGAAAGAAAGAAAGAAAGAAAGAAAGAAAGAAAGAAAGAAAGAAAGAAAGAAAGAAAGAAAGAAAGAAAGAAAGAAAGAAAGAAAGAGTCTTTTCTTCAGGATTTAACCTGAAAGTAAATCAACCCACCCATTTACAAACAATCTGGGAAAGCTTTTCCCTTCCTTTAAGACTGTCTGTTTACCATCCTTAGTTCTGTTTCCCCAAGGCTACATTACATTCCCTCCCTTGAACGATCTTCTGGCTAGACTTGGATATATGCAGTGAATTCTTGATATGAAATTATAGGCAATACTTTGGCAGCCCCCTATTGGTTTTAAAATTGCAAAAATGACATTGGAGTTTGACCTGAGCCCTCAACTCATTTTGTAAGATGTACAGCTGTATTCTCCAGTTATTAACAGATGGAGAGAATCTTAAGAAGAAAAGGAGCTCCCTCTTATTCCCATGAATCTGTTGCTGGAGAAACCCCAAATTTTGATAAAGAAAACAAATTATGTTATCAGCAAGGACTGATCCATTAAGCCTTTCAAAGATCAATATCACCTAGATCAAGGGTAGGCAACCTTGGCTCTTTTATGACTCGTGGACTTCAACTCCCAGAATTACTGAGCCAGCATGGCTCAGTAATTCTGGGAGTTGAAGTCCACGAGTCATAAAAGAGCCAAGGTTGCCTACCCCTGACCTAGATTATTATTGGTGGATTCACTGCTGGACAACATTTGCATACATTGGATTTTGCTTGGAACCTTAAGAGAAAACCCCGTTTGCTCAGCACATCTGTCCATACATAATGGGCAAGATTGAGGATGGTGGGACGTGTTCTTTTGCCATGCTTTTGTTATAGAGAATAAAGATATTCACTCTTATTACCATTTTGTGGGTAATCATGTAAGCAATGATGAATTTCATATACTTCACCTTGTATCTCATAGGCAGAAATGTGTTTGGCACCGTAAAGCATCACCTCCAAAATTTTGTCATTTATATATTTGTTTTTGGGAAGAGCCTCCATGGGTAAAGAACTTGGTTGTAGTAGAAAATATCCAAACAAGAACTTTGAAAGAGAAATGGCGAATGCTTCCATGGGTGAAGAGCATTTGATCATAGATGGAAAATACTAACAGTAGTTTCAGCTATAGATTCACTGTCTTTCTACTTCATATGTGCTTCAGCTGATTTGGGAAACCACAGACCAGCCAAGTTATGAATCCCTGTCTTATCTGATTCATTAATCTACAAACAATGTGCAAGCTTTTGCATAACATGTACCTGCTTCTGCCTAGACATTTGGAGCCCCCAGTGCCTGCTGGGCGTTTAAGGACCACCAAGACATGACCTATCTCTAAAATAGTATTTTAAAATAGTATTTTACAGATATTTAAGATGGGCCTATATTGGACTGGTGGTGCATGAATTGTAATGCAGCATTTGATTGGCTGACATTGATCATTTTGAAAACTTGGGATTTAAAATGTCTTCTCAAGTATTACTGCTTTTGTTGTGTCAAAATACAAGCAATGCAGATAGTTTTTATATTACTTTAATGATGGTTGGTTGATGCTATGAAGATGCTAGAAGTCACTTACATGGAAATCACTTTTACTGCATTTTGTTGTCTTTAATCCTCTGTTTTTTGTGGATCCCTTCAGAAAGTGACTGACATGGGAGCCATCACAAGCAAACAAATACACAAATTGCTGCTCAAAGCAATTCAAGGACAGCTTTATGTTTTGTTTTATTTTTAGGTGGGCATGCCAGAATATTCTGAAAAGTGAGACAAGATGCTGTGTACATAACACAATGTTTTTCTCCTGGAATAATGCCTTAATAGATACTACATATTAATAGGCACAAATGATTGGCCCAAATTGGATCTTGCAACTATTAATACTGTTGCTGTTAACTAGGGGTGGATCCTTGTACTGAGATATAATTAATTCCAAATCAGTATAAAAGATGATTTTTGCAAGAGGCAAATAACTGCTGGTGTTTGAATTAAGATGTAGTAAAAAGAGTGCTATAAAAGTCTTGGTTGTTTTGCCTATTTCCACAAGCCCTGCTTTATGGTGTGGCTATTTCTCCAGTTGTTTACATAGTTGAGAAATGAATTACAGAGGTGAACATATAGAAAGTGTTTTTGGTATTGCTTTACTTTTGGATCATATTTTAGAGTTCATGTGTGGAGAACAGAATGATGGAAATTGAAACTGAGAGCAAAAATGAGTCCCTTAACTCTAAATGAGATTAAAACAAATAGCAAAATTAGGGTATACAAGAATTAATAAATAACTATTGATTCAATGATGAATGGATTGCAGGATGAAAACGAAAGAAGAATCAAATTTATGAGTCCAATCTTACCCATAATGAAAGTAATCTAAAAATAACACACAAACATATATTTTTTTTGGTGGGGGGGAGAGAAACACCTCCAGATTTTTTTTTTCTCTTTATGCTTAATCCATTTCATTCAAATCAGAAAATTTTGTTCCCCTGCAGATAACAGGCATCTATTGGAATCTCTGATCCTTATAAATATTTTACAAAGTAGTGTTTCTAAAACTGGTAGTAACATTGATTTTATTCAATTTACTAGCAAACCCAACTCACACACGGTGACTCCAGCAGGCTTACAACATTAATACAATAGTAACAGTTTCTAGATTTAATTGAAATGGTTAAGAATGGAGTTGAAACATGAAGTTCGTGATCAGTCACAGGAGACTACTGGGTATTTTTTTTGTGGTTGTTTGTAGCTAGGAAAAATGGAATAACATCCACAAAATGTTGAGCTCTTAGAGAATGTCCTGTATACAATATCAATCTAACCTTAAGAAATAAACAATGTTTGAGTATGTGACTTATAAACCCTTTAACGTTTGTTGAATACATCAAAGAGATACTTGAAGTATAAGCTGGAAAGAGAGTTAAACTTTTTTTTTTTTTTAAAAAAAAGAGTTAAGTACTTTAGATAAATGGAATAATTGTTTTCAGATTTTATCTGAAGAGGAGAGAAGACAAAGAACTGGAGCAATGTAAAAGCAATACAAATGTAAATAAAAGTAGGAATTTCTAAAGGCAACTTCAGTTCTGTGAACCCTCCTTAGATTATTCTGCATTTTTGTTTCAGTTGAAACCCTTTTCTCAAACTGTTTTTATTTATTTATACGATTTATATAGCTGCCGATCTTCTCTACTGCATGTTATTGGAGCTTGATCAGGGCCTTTCTGGTGGATGAAATTAATTTAAGGGGGAACATACAAGCCCAAGTGTTTGTTTCACTGAGGGTTGAATGAAATGTTATGATTGAAAATTCACTTTTTTTTTTTTTGCCGTCAAATCATCGTACACATCATCACAATCTGCCAGCCCGGTGTTTCAGTCAACTAGATTAGGAAGTTGAAAATTCATATTCTTTTGTTCTCGATTCCATATTAATTGCCATACTGGGTTTTATCCAAATATTCTATGTGCAGGTGGTCCTTGACTTATGAACGCAACTGAGCCCAACATTTCTATGGCTAAGTGAGACATTTGTGAAGTGAGTTTTCCCCCATATTACGACCTGTCTTGCCACCGTTGTTAAGTGAATCACAGAAGCTGTTAAGTTAGTGACACAGTTGTTAAGTGAATCTGGCTTCCCCGTTGACTTTGCTTCTCAGAAGGACGCAAAAGGGGGTCACATGACCCTGGGAAACTGCCACCATCATAAATATGAGTCAGTTGATTTTTGATCATATGACCATGGGGGATGCTGCATCAGTCGTAAGTGTTGTGATTCCTCGCCAGCCAGTGGACCCGGCAGCTGAGTCTGAGGAATCAGAGGAGCAGGAGGAGGGGCCTGGAGTAACATCAAGGTCAGAGGAAGGCTCTGAGGAGCTCCAAGACTGACAAGGAGCCTGGCCCCTCTACTCGCACTCAGGCTGAGACACAGCTGTGCTGGGAGTCTGAGTTGGACAGTGATGAATCACAGCTGGGAAATATCCAGGATGCACGAAAACGCCGGCAAGAAAAGAGAGTTGGACAGAGGAATGCAATGGGGCGGCTCCAAAGGCAAAGGAGAAGGCATTAAGAAGCCACGCCTTGGCTGCATAATAAAAGGGAAGGTGTGGGAGGTGCTGGTTGCCGAAGGCAACCGTTCGTGTTAAGGAATCGAGTTTCTGTGAACTGTGTTTGTTTGCCTTGGACATTGACTCAGGTCTGTGAATAATAAAAGAAGATTGGTTTTTTTCCTGCGGTTCCAGCCTGCTTGTTGGAAGAGGGGTTTCTCCTTGTGAGCTTAACAAGGACCCACGTAGGCTGGGACAGAACAGTAAGAGTGAAAAATGGTCATAACTCACTTTTTTCCAGTGCTGTTGTAACTTTGAACAGTCATTTAACTGTTGTCCTACCTCTATAGGACACAGGATATAAATCAGAAATATTCCAGTAATACTCCATATATACTGTGTACACACAGAGAGATACACATACATACATTAGGGATTCATAAGTCCATCCATTTCTACTTCACGTTGATGATTTGATACTAGAAATTGATTCTAATGTGGGATCTGGTGGATAGAATTTCACATTAATAAAGAGTAATAGCCAAATTACAATATTTTAGTCTGATCCATTGGAGATTTTGAAACTGGTCCATTTGCAACCCTTGTAGAGCATGTATACGTGTTTCATGCAAATACCTCTCCGAAAGAGCTACTGTGCATATAGCAAGTTCTTATTATTGCACAGTCATCGTTTTCAATCTTATCTACAACTGAAAGCAAGTAATTACATTGTGATGCAAAGTGCATCATTTTAAGACCGAAGTCAGGATGCTTAAGGCAAGACATACTTTACTGCTAATAGGCAAAATCCGGGTTGAATGGAACAGCCTAGCTGTGTCATTGTGAGAGATCATTGTGAGTTCCGTACTGGAGGTGAAAGCCATTGAAAACAATCTGGTCCTGTTTTCAACTCTGCCACTTACTCCACTGCCTTAGTGGTAACAACACAGTTGGAGTTTGTTGTTTAGTGGATTGTTTCTTCAAAGAGACAGAGGAGATCTCAGTGGGGAATTGGAATAGAAACTCCATATGAAGACACAGATTCCAGTTCTTCAGCTTCTAAAAAAATTACTGCAAGGGATGTGGAGAATCACCTCTGATCCCATCAGATTTGACAGTTCAGATTGAGTTATAAAGCATGAACACCATCAGAATCACTGGATTGTCACTAATGCACAGGGTTTAATTTGACAGTATGGCTTTTCTTTTCTTTTTTAAATATATTTTATTGATTTTTTAACATAAACACCTTAATATTTGGTAAACAACGTGTTGACTGGGTTTATATTTGCAAAGTAATCATTAACAGTTAGTTTCTATATTCCAAAATCCACATAATAGCTTTGCTTGATTTTCTCCTCTTCCAATAGTATTCTTTTTGCAACCTTAAATTAATACAATTCTTATTATTAATTTGATAGGTAACAATTAAATATAAAGATTTTTCTAAAAATTTCTACCCATAATAATCACATCAATATCATGCTTCTTTTCTTGGTCATCTTGGTTGCCTCGTCATAAATCCTGTTTACAATTCTTGTTTAAATTTATTTTCCCTACAATGTTCAAAACATTTCTACTGGTTAAAATTTTCCCAGAATTAATTACCTTAAAGTATTTAAATCTATTTTCATGTCTTAAAAAATAAGTAAGAAAAAGACACAAAAGAAAGACATAGAAAAAGAAAAGACGTGAGAGAGAAAAAGAAAAAAGAAAAAAATGAAAAAATAAGAAAATAATATACTACTTAAAATACATATCCCTCTTGAACTAGTATACACTTATTTCCATTTTTTTTCTCTTCTCTTTACCCATAATTAAATCCAATCATCTAATCTTTTCAATTGCTCTCTGATTTAGAGTCAACCTTGAGCCAAAGGTTCAGATGTGCCCCCGTTACATTTTTTTTTTGCTGTGATGTCATTATCTTAAAACTTAAAACCTTAACAACTCTGAAAGTGCTTGACTAGAAGCCAGGAGACCCAGATGAAATTTACCCTCAACTCTGGGAGCCGTTGTCTGGTTACTTTAGTCTCTTAAGTATTTGTTGTAGGGTAAAATGGAAAATAAGGTTCCTTGGGGAAAGGCATGACATAAATGTAACAAATAAATGTCTTTCTTTTTTTTCTGAGCATGGAATTAAAAAAAACAACCAAAAAAGAATGATCGGAATTGGAGAAGTGTTTAAGGATCTTCAACGGGTCGTGTGAAAAGGCTGTCTGGCCTCATTTGAAGGTTGTTCGGCTTCCTGTAACTCAAGGACGATTGTTGAACTAAAACTGAATTCCTACATTGCTTTACATGGGACAGATAGCTGAGGGGTTATCCTTTGACATCTGCCATAGTCAGCTAGCGTGTGATTGTGCCAGAAAAATATCTAGCAGCAGAAGCCAAGAGGAGAGAGCATATGTTGATGCTGCGTTGCCCACAGGCTATTCTTTCTGTAATCCTGAGAGTGGGGGAAAAAAAAAAAAAGATCTGTGCTGAATTTCCATGGAGACTTCATTGGCAACGTGTGGGAAGGCCAAAGGAAGAGCACCAATAAGATAATTGTGCAATTTCCCAATTTCTTGTATGAATGGATAAATCTGATTTTGATGCCTAAATATATTAAATGTATAATAATCACCTTCTCCTAGGAAAAAGGGGGAAAGCAAGAGTTTAAACAGGGTGTGTGTATGAGGAAAATAAAGGATTGATAGATTTCCAAAATTAAATGCCAAAAGATATGCAAGAGGACATATTTCCTATATCTGTTCCATGAGGCATCAGACAGAAGGGGAATTAATAGTCTTTATGGGAGGATGGGGAGGTCATATTCAGATTGATCCAACTAAATAACAGCATAACAGAGTTGGAAGGGACCTTGGAGGTCTTCTAGTCCAGCCTCCTGCTCAAGCAGAAGACCCTATACTATTCCAGACAAGTGGCTGTCCAGTCTCTTCTTGAAAGCCTCCAGTGATGGAACACCACAACTTCTAAAGGTTGATTGTTCTTACTGTTAGGAAATGACTCCTAGGTTCTAGGTTGCTTATCTCCTTGATTATTTTCCATCCGTTGCTTCTTGTCTTGCCTTCCGGTGCTTTGAAAAATAGGTTGAACCCCTCTTCTTTGTGGCAGCCCCTCAAATATTGGAACACTGCTATCATGTCGCCCCTTGTCCTTCTTTTCACTAGACTAGACATACCCAAATCCTGCAAGAAACAGAAAGAGGAGATCAAAATCAACAGCAATTATTGGTATTAGGAGAAGGATAATGGTAAACAATAAAGTAATTGAAAGTAATTGTATATGCCTGTATATTTTTTCCTCTTTTTAAAAAATCCTGATTCCAAATGTAGAGCTGTTTTGAATTTTGCTCATTTCCCAACTGAGCGTATCTATTCCACTTTAGACTTCTTGACAGATAGTGCTGTTCAAATATACTGTGTTGCCAAGTTTGTCGTTTTCAACCAACAAGAATTGCTCTTTTTGTGGTCCCGTGATTGGGAATAAGGTTCTTAGAGCACAAAAAGCAATACTAGCGTAATCACTTTAATGTACAGCCTAATAACCTTAATAACCTTCCGTCACTTTTACTTTATTTTATTTGGAATTTGAAACTAAAATTCCAGGGTCCGTGCAATAGGCAAGTGAAATGTTGAGACAGGGCAGCACAGCGGTACAGTAATAATCCTTCGAGAATCAGCATTTCTGGCGTAATAAACACTTTCTTGGAGCTGGCGACTGGCGCGAGAGGCCCATTTTACATATGACCTTGATTGATTCGGCACACTGGAAGTATTGTTTTGAATTAACGGCATGCCATTAAAATCCCCTTTTCACAAAGCATCTTCTTCTGGCTTCCAAGCCTCTTTGTTCCCGTATCAATATTACCGTGTTGCTTCTATACCTGAAGCAAGGACATATGTAAAACAGCACTTGGAGTTCAGCGCCACATTGTATGTTCCCAGTTGGCAAACGATGGAGCATGAAGATCCTTCCAGGTGATTTTCCTTTCTCCCCTCTTTTCATTTTTCCAGAAGGCAAGGTGTTTCAAATAGAGTGAAAGCATTTGATTGCTGATATCAGCTAGCAGTCAACTTGGGAAACACATATTACCTGCAAGCTTAAGGTGCCCTCTGAGACGTCTACCAGTTTGCTAAATTGGGCTGTTTGATGGGATACATGGGGGAAAACAATAAAATACATGACTAGAAAACTATGATGTAAACTATATGCAGTTTTAATTAGATTCCAGTATAGATAGGAAGGAAGGGAGGGAGGAAGGAAGGAAGGAAGGAAGGAAGGAGGGAGGGAGGGAGGGAGGAAGGAAGGAAGGAAGGGAGGGAGGGAGGGAGGGAGGGAGGGAGGAGGGAGAAAGGGGGAGGGAGGGAGGGGTGGAAGGAAGGAGGAGGGGGAGGAGGGAGGAGGAAGAAAGGAAGGAGAGAGGAAGGAGGGAGGAAGGAAGGAGGGAGGGAGGGGGAGGGAGGAAGGAGGGAGAGAGGGAAGGAAAGAAGGAAGGAAGGAAGGAAGGAAGGAAGGAAGGAAGGAAGTTTAGGACAGTGGTTGTGATAGATGTAGGTTCCCTTGATTTATCCACTGCTTTTGTGGCAAAGACAATGGCATACTGCTTAAAAGTGTGAATGTGGTTCCTGCTTCAAAACTGTGCCCTTGTTAGTTCAAGGATAAATAGAGATTAAACTTCTCTGGAACCCAATATTATTGGTTACAAGTAGTGCATATAAATACATCTTACACAGTTACTTGTTTTGCAGTCTTGTTCATAAGTTGTGGGCTTAGAGTCTCTGTTATCTGATGGGTTCCCTTATGTTGAATCAAGGCACGTTCTTCTCAACAAACTGATGTTTAACAAAAAAAAATATGTTTCTGACTGTAACTATGCAAAAACCTTCTTTTTCAATGAATATTATAATTCTCTGTTTAACTGGTGGCTAAGTGCCATTCATTATCATTTCACTTGACTAAAATCAAGTTGTTCCACTAAATTTGAGCTGGAGTTCTTAGTTGTTATCTTAAGAGCCCTGGGCCTGAAGTTGTGAGAATGGTTAAATAAGTGAATTTATAGGAGATGGAATGTCTGTGACTGTTCTTACATTTTTGTTGTAGTAGCTTTCGTCGGTTGCAAAGAAAACACAGAATTGACTAATGTGGGCAGGTTGCTCCTGAAAAAAAGTCTTGTTGAGATTTTATTGAAGGAAATAGCCATAGCCTTCTTTTCTCCTCTCAGTAAAGTTGATAATTAAGTTTAGAATTATAATAAGTTCTGGACCAGGTAGCCATTTCTTCCTTCTCATCTAGAAAAGAAAAAAACATTGACCAACTCTACGTAATTTCTTCAGATGCTGAATAACAATGTATGATCAAGAAATAAAGAATTCTCCGTTTCTTTGCTGCTCACTAGTCTTTATCTAGATTTTTGCAGTGCAGATCTGACATGCTTGTATTCTATACAGTATATTTGTTGCCTTAAAACATCTGCATGCTCGGTTCTATAGACCTGGTGTGATTTAAGAAAAGCCTTAAGACACATCCCATACAGAGAGTTTTTTCCTTCTATTTCTTTTTTTTCTTTTCTTCTTCTTCTGTAAAAAACACTAACCAGAACCGCAGAAAATAAAGAACTTCTATTTTATCGCTAGCTTGGGTCTTGTAACTTAAACATGAGATTGACACCAGCAGTATTTATTTTATTAAAAGAGATTTATACACTATTCTGTCTTGCCAACAATGCCAAAACTGTAGAGACAAGCTTGTAAAGAGAACAAACATAACATATTTACCCAAGAAAATGAGGGGTTTTTTTGCTTTTCCTCCGAAAGAAACAGGCTCCTTAAATAGCCAGCTAATCGATTAAGTATTCTGGGTTGCTGTTTGTCGCATGTAACAAAATTTCAGTATTTTTTGAGCCGCCTCAGGATAACTTTTGCTCGCAGAAAACCAGAGTGATTCTGATTAGTTTGACAGGTTGAATGCCACACAATAATATTATTACTAGGAGGCAATGCTTGGCGAGACATTCCTGCTAATTTTGCATGCTTTACATCAGGCATGTCAAACTGACGGCCCGCGGGCCGGATGCATCACGACGAAACTGCGCCCACCCCATTGCCGGCAATGGGGAAAAAGTTGCGATACATCGCGCGACGTCACGTGACGTTGTGAGTTTGACATGCCTGCTTTACATCCTTCAGAGCTTTTGCTGAGAACCTTGTAAGTTTAGCTGATAGAAGAAGAAAAAAATATCTACTTTTCGGAGCCCCCACCAGTGTGCCACTTCTATAGGTCTACTAGATATAACTCTCTGAATGCAATTCATCTTCATTGCATCTGAGCTGACAGGATTCTTCTTTTTTACAAATATTACAGCAAGCAATATTTTTATCGTTGTGCAGGAAAGACACCTAAGGGGGTTTCTATTTTATTTTTTAGGGACATTCTGGATATTTTCACTATTATGAATGATGACCTCTCTATCTCTGGGACCAAAAAAAAAAAAGTGTAACTGTCTTATATATATATATATATTTATGGATTGCTCAAATAGTTTGATTTATTATAGCACCATCCAACCATACAATATCAAAACTGCTTCTCATAAAGAATTAAACGTTACTCCAGTCTTGGCGTTCTTCCCTATCTCAGGAACTAGATCTCATTCCAAATTCATAGTATCACTAAAGGGAAAATAGCAGGACCGAGCCAGAGAAGGCAAATAAAAAATAATAAAAAAAAAACAATCTAAATTGAATATAGAATGGTTGATAGTAGCCCAACAATTCCATGGTCAGCGCATCAGGGTAAAATGCTGGAGGGTCTCTTTATTCTAGAAGATTGTGTGTATTATTCTAAAAATAAATTCCCTGCAAGGAATAAATCTGTCAAGGATGAAACTTTGGCAGCTATGTGGCAGCTTCTGTGTTTCATTTTGCTTTTAGATTAAGGGGGAGGGGGAGAGAAATGTTACTTTCACGTGGGTTAGGTTAAATGGAGAAACAAAACCTCTTTGATTCAGCTGAAGGCCATGGGAACCTGAACTCTTGTCAAGGACACCAGAACAGGTGTGGATTTGAAGCAGACGGTTCCCATAACAAAGTGACCTTGTTTGGTATGAATTATGTAAGACATTGGGGGTTTGGCTGGGAAAAAATATTGTTTAAGTCTATGAATTGGTATTGGAACCTCAGAGTTAGTTATGCTTCGAAATTTACCATACAGTGTATTCAATAAACAGTAAGATTTTCGGAAACCGAATAAACCTGGAGTTTGATTTGGATTCTCAAACTGGATATTGACAAAACCTCTCTCAGTGGTTATTCATATTCTAAGGCAGTTCTGTCTCTGTTACAAACGTTTTATGCCAAGAATGATACCTTACAATCACAGCGGGTTGTAGCATCTGGATGACTTTTGTCTGGCCTCATAAGGCAGGGCTTTTCAACCTTTTTACCGATTGTACCACTTTTAGGATATGGCAATATTCGAGTACCACCTAGCAAGGTGTCAAAAACTTGGTGACAAAAAAAAAACCTGTTCAAAGTTGAAATTGCACTGAAATGACTTATGACCATTTTTCACACTTATGACCATTGCAGTAACAGGGTCATGTGATTTATATTTGGATGCTTGGCAACTGATTCATATTTATGATGTTCACAGTGTCCCAGGGTCATGTGATCCCCTTCTGCAACCTTTTGACAAGCAAAGTCAATGGCAGAGCTGCTGGTGGCCAAGTGTTAAGGCGGGACTTCCTTCCCTCCCTCCCTTCCCTGCCTCCCTTTTTCTCATTCCCATCTCCTTCTGAAGGAAGAATTTGAACCCCCCCCATATTTTCCCTCTTCCATATATTGATCAAACAAGGAAAGGCCTCCAGAGACAGAAAAGACAAGCTGCTGAGTGAACTAGCTTAAAAAGGCACTTCCCCTTTAAGAATTAGCTACTGGCTAGAAAGGAAAGTAAGGAGCCCAGCCGGCACTTAAGGAAGAAAAAAAATGTAAGTACTGGCTGCCGGCTAAGGCAGCCTCCCCAAATGGCTCCATTCATAAGTAAAATCTGCAGCTCCAGAGGACTCTCTCACTGTAAGTCTTTGCCTGTGCTGGCTCTTTCCCTTCCCCACTACACTTGGCTAGGCAGGGCTGTGTACCACCTGCCACTCATTAATGTACCATAAGTGGTACGCGTACCACAGGTTGAAAAGCCCTGTCATAAGGTATACAGAATCAGGTATGATCAGGGAGACAACCAGGGTTTAAGGCTAGTCTGAGATATCAGAAGTGGATGGGGGGAATAGAAGTAAGCAGTCTATGGTTAAGAAATCTGCATGCTCTCTCAGATGTTACCAATAGTAAGTTGGATTCCATGTTTTCTTTATAAATTCTCTCACCCTAAAAGACAACTTTCCTATCTAAAATGACTCAGTGTTTTAGGTAGCAGTGCTAACAGTCCCTCTAAAATGGGTGGGAACCTGAGTTATATTTGGTAACCCAGAAGACCACAATTGCCTAAAGTGGTTGACATTTCCTCCTGCCATTTTGACGTGAGAACCAACAATAATACTTACATCTTAAGCCTTAAATAGGTTTAACTCGCACCCTTCCGCTCATGAAAATAAATCCTCCTTTTTTTCACATTATGACTTCACCCATTTTTCAATTACCCCCAAAATATTAAGTGTTACTCTTAGGCAGCAAAAAGTTCCTCAACTCCATTCTAAATGCCCTGCCCCCCCCCCATGACTGTTGAGTGAACAGATGCATCTTAATCCATGTCTCATTTTTCAATTGAAGGCTCTAATTTCGGGAAAGGTGGAAAGAAAGAGGAGAGGATGATCAGCAGCAAGGTTGAAGGACTCAGTTACATGGTGATGTGGACACTGCTGGAAGACCTGAAAAACACAGTTAGGAAAGGTTATCATGGAGTAAAATCTATTGCTAAGAGTCCACAATGATTTGATGGTGCATAGTCATCAGCAATCAATCAACAATTTTCAACACTTACAGCTATTACTTGAGTGCAAAATCTCAGAATCCAGCTCTGTAAGATTATCAGGGAGAATAGCCAACCCTGGTTCAACTAATGCTCTTTGATAAATTCCAGGTTCTAAGCCCATCCTTTTATTAAGAACTCAAGGTAAGGAAAATAAGATAATGCATTTTAAAAGAAAACCACAAATCAACATTGTGTCATGGTTCCAAAAGACAGAGACGAATAAAGCAGAACTCCAAGGCTTGGAAATTACTCAGAGAACATGTTTATTAGGTACAATATGTCAACGCTGCTAACATCGGATGTTTTTGCTTTGACAACATATAGAGATGCAACCATTTTCCTTCTTATGTTTTATTCTTAGAATTAGAGTTAGAATTAGACGATACTGGGGGGGAGGAGGAGGAATGTGCATGGGAGTTTAGTTAGATATAACAATACTGTAACTAGTGTGGGAACCAAGGTTTTTTGAAATAAGAGATGATAAGAATTGGCGGGCTGGAGAACTGGAGGGAAAGCCTGCATTTCAAACTAATTGGAAAAGGTGATTTATGACTGTAAATTAGAGGAGAGAATTGTGCTTTGATACTATGTGCTCAGGGGAGGGGAATTCAATTTTTGGCTTCGATTGTGTTAGTGCCGATGCTATGCTTCTCAAATAAAGATTATTTAAGGTAAACAATGCCTCGAAGTTCTTTGAAGAGTTTCATCTGTCGGAACCATGACACAATAATAGTATCGACATAGTCAAAAGTGAAACCAAGTCTGAATACACACGCAACAATTGCCCAGTTACAAAGTTTAATATCCTACTCACAAAACTATGCAAGCAACTACATTCCCCAATATACTCATTTGGCAGGCTTTTTTATGCAACGCCCAGTCTCTGGTCACAGGAGCAGTAGATGACCTTGGTTCCCATGGGACAGAAGATTATTTTGACTAATGAAGCACCTGGGCAGCCCCCCCTCCCTCCATTCGATGTGGCAACCTAGAATGAGAAGAAAAAATGGCTGCAGCCATGCTCCTTTGTAGAGTTGACACATTGTTTACAAACTAGTTGCTGTTCTTGATCTATTGCCACCAAAATACATTTAGAGCCTTACAGAAGAAAGTATATTATTTTCTTAATGATCAGTGAATCCAGCTGGGAGAATGACTGCAAACACAGTTTTCGGCAGATAAGACAGGGAAGATAAACTGATGCATCACATTTTTTTTTTAAGTTCTGGGTGGATGAGTAAAGGGGTCAACATCATCAAAAGATGATAGAAATCCTGTCAAAAGAATGCAGGTACCAGGACCATCTCCAGTGCCGGAGCAGAGCAGAGTGTCACCCGTAACATCATTGTTCATGATAGATGATTGACAGGGTGGCTTGTGCCATGTCTCCTTCTCACCCTTCTGCTGTTACAATCCCCTGTTTTTTCCTGTCTTCCCCATCCTAAGAAGCAAGACACAGAGTGCCAATGTCTGCAGTAAGTTAGGACTCAGGAGAAAAATATTTGTTCTTTCTCATCTTGAAGTTTATTTCCAATGCCAGTTCAAGTTGTTGAAATTAAATCTTGTCTTCTTAATGGTCTGGAACAATAATACACAAGTGTGATTCTTCCTAAAAGTAACCTTTGAGATCAGAGGGCACTGCTCTAGATGTCCTTGCATGATAATGTGAAGGTTCTCCATGGCGGACTCTTTCAGTAATAACTTTCCCATCCTCTTTCCCATTCCCTAACATGGACACATTAATGAGATGCCATCTTTTGGGATCAAGGATTTTAATCAACATTTCTACCTTTGTTTAGAAGGTTTTCTATTTAGGCCACTGCTCTAAAGGCTATTGTTTCAATGTTTCTATTTCACTTATTGTATTTTGTGTGAATGGTTTTAGAACGTTGTGTGGTTTGTGTTGGCCTTAGCGTTAGAAAAATCAGAATTGTGACAGGGAGGAAGGAAGGAAGGAAGGAAGGAAGGAAGGAAGGAAGGAAGGAAGGAAAGGAAGGAAGGAAGGAAGGAAGGGAGGGAGGATGGAAGGAAGGGGGGAGGGAGGGAGGGAGGGAGGGAGGATAGTAAGTAGCAAATGGCGGGAGGGAGGGAGGGAGGAAGGAAGGAAGGATAGTAAGGAGGAGACAGAGGGAGGGAGGGAGGGACAGGGAAAGGAAGGAAGGAAGGAAAGAAGGAAGGAAGGAAGCTTTGCTGATAAATTTTCCATTACAAACAACCCAGAATCAATTGTGGAAAAGGCTAAGTGGTAATAAAAATTATGCAACAGTTAATTATGTATTTTCCCATGTGCATAACTCAAGGGGATTTTGAAGAATTCAGTATTACTTGATGCCAATACTTTTCTGGCTGCATTATTTCATTGTTTAAGTTCTATCTTTACAATGCTGATTGTAGCATATTTTGAGAACGTCTAAGATGCAATTTTGATTTAATGTTTGGGCTTGCTGGCATTGGAGAAATAGGGAAAAAAGCATTGATGTTTTTTTTTTTTTAAATATATATACCTCAGATATGAAATTGAACTTTTTTTGTGGCAGCTTTGAAGCAAAGTATACAAAGAAATTTACATGGATACTGGCCAAGGATAATCTTCCGTTGATTAAACAGTCTCCCTTTGCATAGTCAAAACAAGCAAACTTGGGTTCTTTCAGATTTGCCCATCCAATTCTTTCTACACTGAATATTGTAAAAGGGTACACTGATTATTACACGAAGCATATTTCAACGCTCGAATAAACATCAGGGTAGATGTGCAGGTTATAATTTGTGTCTCCTTTGCATCAGTGAAGTAAGAAATAACTGTTGAATTCAATTAAACGAGAACAGGATTTGACTGTGAACTGACATTTATTGAAATGCACGTTTTGGGCTTCAGTTCCTTTCAGTTTTGTCTTAAGATATGCAAGTTTGTAGATGAGATATGAATCAGCAACACTGAAACATGCTAAAAACAGTGCAATTTATAGATGTTTAATTGCATGTTGGCACACTCATTGGTAATATTCAAATGCTTGCTTCCTGGCTACATATTCTGAATTAACATTGGGGTGGTGATTATAACTTTTTTTTTTCTCCAATTAATTGAAACACTAGTTTTCCTTTAATCAGCACTTTGCCTGCATAAATGCTCTTAATATTACCCCAACCCCATATAGTGGCTTGCTGAAAATTAACATGCTCTATTGTCACTCTTTAATGCTAAAATTAAAGGTTTAATTTTTGTTAGCAATTTAATTATGTTGCCTATATTAGGTTGGATTTTAATTTTAATTAGAATTACAGTTAATTATGTACTGCTCTCAGTGCACCACTGATTAATGGGGGAGATATTTTTCTTCCATATGTTATGCAAACAATAGGCTTGCTTCCTTCCTTCCTTCTTCATAGAATGTATGAACTTGTTGAGTTCCCCAACTCAAATATTACAATAAAATATAACTGGTGAAAAGAGGCGAGTTCTACTTCCACTGAGGGATAGCAAATTCAGAACCAGAATAACAGAATGACAGTGTTGGGAGGGACCTTGGAGGTCTTCTAGTCCAATCCCCCTACTCCATACCATTCCTGACAAGTGGCTGTCCATCTCTTCTTAAAAGCCTCCAGTGATGGAGCACCTACAACTTCTGGAGGCAAACTACTCCACTAGTTAATTGTTCTCACCATTAGAAAATTTCTCCTTAGTTCTTAGTTCTCTCCTTGATTAGTTTCCATCCATTGGTTCTTGTCTTGCCTTCTGATGCTTTGGAATCGAGTTTTTGAGTTTCTTCAATAGTTTCCATTGAGTTTCCTCTATTGATCAGCTACAGTAGCGGTTTCCATATAACAATGGATTTTCCAAATAAAGAAATTTCGGTAGTGTCCTTATTAAAATATTAAATATTGTTCTGCTGTGTTGTTAAGGCTGAATTGCAGAAGATTGGTCAGCAACTCTTTTAAGTCCAGGAGGGTTTCCAAATACTCTAGATCAAAGGATATTGATTTGGTGGTGCCCACTGGTTAGAATGGAGTATTGCAGGGTAATTCTGCCGACTGCCAGCAGTTCAATTCTGAGCTGCTCAAAGGTTGACTCAGCCTTCTATCCTTCTGAGGTCAGTAAAACGAGGACCCAGATTGTTGGGGGCAATATGCTGACTCTATAAACCACTTAGAAAGGGCTGTAAAGCACTATGAAGCGGTATATAAGTCTAAGCGCTATTGCTATTGCTTGATGATTAGGGGAAAATGGGTAGTATCAATCAATAGTTGTAAGTGAAATCTAAAAATGTAGTGTCATGACAAATAATAATGAGATACCCCATTTAGGATGCACAGCAAATTCATGTCCTGCTTTTGGTCGTTCCTCAAGTTTTACACATGTTTTCTTTCTTGATATGTATCTTTTAAGTACCTTTTAGTCTAACGCACAATTGATGCTCCTACTAGCAAGTTTTAGTTGTTGTTGTTTTTTTTCCTGCAAAATTCAGAGAAGGGTGAAATCTGAGTGAGAACTGTGTCTAGACCTGCTTGTGAACGAAATCCTGACCCATCCTTTCCTGCATTCATATTTGGATTTGCTTTACTAAAAATAGTTGCCCAATTAATTTCTATATCAAGAACTGCAGATGGAAAATATAACCCAGGGACCTGTTTGCTCACCTCTAAAGCCATAGTGATCGGATTTGGACATCTGTTGCAATAGTCTGAAAGGAATTCATTTCAACAGTTTACCTGCTGTGAAGTTATGGCTCTCCAGATGCTGATGGACTCCAGTTTCTATCATTCCTGGGCATTGGAACTGCTGTGAAGCGCTGAAGAACTAGGAAATCAATGACATTTCAAGGATTTTAATTCCTTATCCCTAAAACCCATAGTGATAACTCAAGTATTTCTAACTGCAGACTCTATTAGAGAGAGAACGAAAGAGAAGAGCGGAAACAATTCCTAGTGGGAACAGTTGTTAATTTCAAACAGGAACATGGGAATCAGACAGCACACAGGTATGTGCCTAACATCTGTTGGCAGCTGTGCCTTTTCCTGGATCCCAGATGCAGTGCCACCCTACAATAAGAAACATTAAGTTGAAGGTGGTACAGGCTTCGAAGCTTTACAGCTCTAATTGTTTCTGCAAGATCTTTTCCTTTTGAAGCAGAAATGTTGCACATCCCTCCAAGAGAGATAGAGACAGATGGTCTTTTGAGTGACTGTTAGGAAAGTATTCAAGATTGGACTGGCATTACTGTTATTATATTTGTTTATTCAGTTTGTATAGGCGCTCACCTCAAACCAATGACTTTCACCCATTTCTCAAATGGAGAAGACCCCAGTCCCAAGACCCCAATAAATGAATTGACCCATAGACTACAGGCCAAGGAAGCCAGTAGGAAAGTTACCTATTTTGTATTATGTATAGATTACCAGATTTCCTTCCAAGCTCATACCTTCCTTTCAAGCACATGAAAAAGTAACGATGCATGCTCAGCTAAGCTTTGCCGCTGCTCACATATGTCATGTCAGCTAAGCCCTACAGAATAATACAGAATAACAGAGTTGGAAGGGACCTTGGCGGTCTTCTAGTCCAACCCCTCTGCTCAAGCAGGAGACCCTGTACCATTTCAGACAAGTGGCTGTCCAGTCTCTTCTTAAAAGCCTCCAGTGATGGAGCACCCACAGCTTCTGAAGGCAAGCTGTTCCACTGGTTGATTGTTCTTAACTGTCAGGAAATTTCTCCTTAGTTCTAGTTTGCTTTTTTTCTCTTTGTTTAGTTTCCATACATTGCTTCTTGTCCTGCCCTCTGGTGCTTTGGAGAATAGGTAGACCCCCCTCTCTTCTTTTTGACAGCCCCTCAAATATTAGAGTACTGCTATCATGTCGCCCCTAGTTTTTCTTTTCATTAGACTAGACATGCCCAGTTTCTGCAACCGTTTCTCATATCTTTTGACCTTCAGCTTCTTCCCAAGTCTGTGCCATTGCTGCTGTTTCTGTTGCTGCTGCTTCTAGGGGGAAAAAAAATGTGAAATTCTCAACACTACAAATGGAGATGAGGATGAAATATAGCATCCATGCTGTTCATTTTAGTGGCAAGGATGGTAATATAACTATCACCACACGTACCAATATGCTGCCTAGTCTTTCTTCCTTAATAATAAGGGAATTATATTTTGGAAAAGTGAGTCATTAGCTTGAGAGAAAAAAATATGCAGCCCTAGCTGGCTAGCAACCAAGTTAGATGGGTAGATAAGTAGAATGAGATATATATTTTAATCTTTTTTAAATATATATATATATAAACTCTTCCAGAAGTAAAAGCAGATGCAGGTGGGCTGCAAATGGTTTTAACACAAATTCCATACATTTATGCCATTCTATGCTAGAGTGAGAGAAAAAATGGCAAACAGCCTTAAAGTTATTAACCAAGGTAAATATTTAGTTTCAGTTTCCAACGTGACAGTCAGATGTGCTATTGGATTTGAATAAGCAGATTTTTTCTGCTTTTGCCAGATTTTTTTTTCCCCTTCCTGTTCGCAGCACTGAGTCACCTACCTTATTAAAACTGTGCCAAGTGGCATTTCTCCAAAAAAAATGTATTTCCATTTTGCAAGCTTACATCGTTTCTGGAGATAGAGATAAATAGATACAAGAAAAAGAAGAACTGAAGGAGGGGGGATCATATACAACTTACAGAAAGAAGGGCTGCATGGGAAACTAAGTTAATATGGTTAGTTTTCAGAAATGTGATAGAAAATAAGGAAGTACTGGAGCAATTAAAGAAAGTGCTCAGCAAAGACCAAAGATCAGCTTTAGTAGAAGAAGGCTGATCTCTTTTTAGTAATGATTTTATGAAGCATTACAATTAAACGGATAAAAAAATAATACAAAAAATAAGAAAAAAATGGAAAGTGCAGGAAAAAGAAGGAAAAAGAAAAAATGGAAAAGGAAAAAAAAACCCACACATTTAAAGAAATGACTTCTCCATTCATCTCTCCTTCTCCAAAAAGACTTCACTAGCTAGAATTTATCATCTGACTGCTTATCTCTGCCAGAATCCCATCCTCATTCCTTCAAATACTTCTAGTTCAGCATGAACTAGTCCAGGAGGTGCTATTGTGCACCTAAATATTGTGCATACGGTTCTGATAAAACAATCCCTGAAAAAGTGCAAAATACTGATCTATGTGTCAAGCGCCAGGGAAATCAGGAGATCCAGGCAGTTCAAAGGAGTATAAAGATTGATTGCAAGCCTAAGCTCTCTACAAGAATCTGAGCTACTAACGGTCAAGGGAAATGAGTGGGAGATAAGAGAGGAATTTATGATGGGCTGGATTTAGATCTCTTGTCGGTAGGCAGGGACTTGTCACTTATGATGTGTTTGACCCCTTCCTCGGGCTCAGCCTGGTCATCCCTTACAATATTTTCCCCTATATTCTTCATTAACACTCTTCAACTATTTACAACAAATAACAATTGCTAAAGGCAATGGCGTTAATGCTATAAACTGCTGGTATTTTCATACTAACAGTGTTTTCAATTCTTAAACTCGCAGACTCCATGTGGAACTGTTCTGTGATTTCTTCGCTTCAGCTAAAGAAAGAACGAAACTCGCTGCTTCTCTCAAAATGCTTTCGCTTCTGACAACCACAGCGATGCTCTCCTTCCCAAAGCTCACAACTAGGAAAGAATGAGGATGGAATGGAGATTGGAGACAAACACTAGCAGACCTTAAATTAAGGTGAAAAGAGAAAACCATGCAGTTGTCCATTTCAACCTTACTTTATATCCTCTCAACCACCGTAAATGAACACAAAACCATCCAGTTAGAGCCACTGTGGATTTTAGAATCATTTCAACAACTCTACACTGCTGGGATCTATTTTCCAATTGGGGTGAGAATCCTCATTCCCTGGTGCACAATGACTAGGAATGAATCTAAACAAATCAAAGTAAGAACAATGGGTCACAACTCTCCCTTGGGTCTTGCTAAAAAAAAAAAAAAGAATGATAAACTATGGTTCAAGTACCAGAAATATACATAAATTATCATGTATCTGTGTATTTGTATTTTTAATCATTAAATTGTGAAGCAACTTGAGTGCTTTCAAATAGGCAGTATCTGTATAAATAAATATTAACTTGCAGTCTCTCCTTGTCATGCAGGAAGCTAGCATTCCTCTCTCTCTCTCTCTCTCTCTCTCCCTCTCTCTCTCTCTGCTATGTTGCCATAAGCAGAGTTAGTAAATACGTTCTATGAGCTTTAAACTCTTTTTAAAATATAGCAGCCATTTAATCTTCCATGATTTTATTCTTCCCCCGCCCCCTACATTTTTGGCTCCAAGGTTTTATGGTTGAATCGATCTTTATGTCAATGAGTCATTATGTTGTTGCAAGACCACTCATACTCTATTGCTGTAGAACTACAGCCTCTGGAAATAAAATAATGTAAAAAAGAGTGTTTTAAGGAAATCATACTCCAATTACAAGAAGGTCTTGGGGGGGGGAGAAGGAAGAAAAAAAAAAACAACACAAGAGATTTCATTGTGGCTACAATCAATAAAACCTAACCTTACCCACTATTTAATTGGTTAGTTCTTTCAGAGATTAAAATGGTAGCTGGTTGGGGAAGCTATTTTACAGCAGTTATGCACAGTTGTATTGATTTGGCCTAGACACCGGGTCATAATTATTATTTAATGTATAGTCTATCACTTAAGTGTTAGCAGGCTACTTCAACCCACTGGTAAAAGTACCAGTGCTTGAAAGCAATGGTATAAAATAGGGGTGTCAAACTCGCAACGTCACGTGACGTGTTGCGACGTATCGCAACTTTTTTTTCCCCATTGCCGGCAATGGGGTGGGTGCGGTTTCGCCATGACGCATCCGGCCCGCGGGTCTGCAGTTTGACACCCCTGGTATAAAACAACATTTAAAAAAAAAAAAAAAAAAAGGAGTGTGAAGTTTCTGGTCCTTAGTGCCTGAGGTTGGTGGTGACATCCACCAGCCACCAGCTGATCTTAAAAAGTGGACTAAGAGAACTTTAGAAATATGAGGCAGTAGAAAGAACAGAAAAATGTGGGGTGGGGTGGGGAAAGAGAAATGGAAGGATTTGTGTGTGATATTTTGCAAATGTTTTGAGCCTTTGTAAGCACTGAACTCCTGTTTAAATCTACAAATATCTATTCTGGCATTAATTTGATCTGCTCAAGGGAATGAGTGACCATGTAGGATACAGACTTCACTCAACTTGAAGTTCTCCTTCCATGGTGACAAAGTGAAAAAGGGAAACTACTATAACCCCAGTACAGCAAAAAGATTACTTAACTCTGCCTTATTCAAGGACTGGAGATGAGATAAAAGGCAATTTCATGGGAATAAGCGAGAAAAGATATTTTCAGGGCACACTTCAATTACATAAGATACGGATGGGGAAATGATATTAAACGGGGATGCTCACTTGCTTAAAGGATGCTCATAGAGTAAATATCCTTTAAGCAAGCAAAGAGAACAAGAGATTTCAGCACAACTACTATAAACCGTCTTGAGTTTTTTTGTACCTTCCTATATACTATAGCTATCCATACATAATCATATTTCCACAGAAAATCAGCACTATTTTCTTTATTACACATTTCACAAGGAACTCACACTTACAAAAAGCTAAACCTGTTAGAAATGGTTTTGCATATTTTCTGCTTTATATATCCTTCTTTTCTTTTATTTTTCCCCGATGTCTCTTTTTCGTCCCCTGTAAGCACCAGGGAAACTATATCAATTACATCCTGATTTTCCAACCATCCTCCTGTCCCTTTACTATTATTTCACTATGCTTACATTTTCATTATCATTAAGGTTTAAGGGGTGCTCGACCTTTTGTCATCTCTGGCACAGAAAAGAGAGACTTGGCTTTCTTTTTAACTCATTGCAATGCACAATTTCTTCAGAAAGTCTTATGAGAAACAATTCTCTCCCACTGTCTTCAGCAGATGATTACTCCAGTCTGGCCTTGGTAGCAAGTGGTAGCCAATATTTCTCAGAACTCAGAATTAAGATGATTCCTTTGAATAACAAGAATCACGATCTGTGGAAACCATGCTACAAAAATCAGGGAAATACAGAATATATATATATATATACATATATATATTTGTTTTCGTAGATTTTCACGGGTACAGGTATGCAGGTCTTGGCGTATTTGGGTCTTTTCCCGTGTAAGATTGAGAGTATCTTGGCGACGTTTCGACGAGGTCCCACTCGCCATCTTCAGGCTGGTGTCTTCGGCTTCGTGCTTGTGCAAGCAAAGCGTGATCGGAGCTGCCGTCCTTCTATAAATATTGGAGGGGGGTGTGGCGTGTTGGCTTTGTTGCTGTAAGCGGGTTGGTTGCCTGTGTTGTTACATCTTGATTGGAAGATGGAATTGATGTAAACAAATTAGTCAGTTGTTTGGTAACATCCTGTGTGGCTGAGGTGCTGGCTGTGTGCCCATTGTTCTTTTGTACCTGGGTAATGGGCTGTGTGGTAACATTCTGAGCTCTATTGTAGTGATATCCTGAGTCCTGTGCTGCCACATCATGGGAGGTAGGCTGTGTTGTAACATACTGAGTCTTTGCGATGTAACCTCCTGAGTTCTGTGATGTAATGTCCTGAGTAGATGGCTGTGATGTAACATCACAGGCTTTGGTTTGGCTCCGAGTTTGCGGTCTGGCATGTGTTCATGGTGTGTGTCAATCAAGATGTAACAACACAGCCAACCAACCTGCTTACAGCAACAAAGCCAACACGCCACATCCCCCCTCCAATATTTATAGAAGGACGGCAGCTCCGATCACGCTTTTATAATATAAACTTTCAAGGCCCAACTTAAATACACACATTTACCTTAAAATAATGGACTCCAGTTGTGTTAAATTTATCAGGAAACAACAGATGAGTTTTCTAGCTGAAAATGGAAATGGTTAGATGTTTAATGCTTAAACATTTACATGTTGTAAATCAGGAACTCCTCCTCCATTCATCCCCAAATTCTTTTATTTGTCCTTTTAAAAAAAATAAATAAAAAAAATCTAGCTCCATACTCAGAAAGATTTAATGGCATTCTGTAATGACATCCAGGGCTTTTCACCCCACCAATGCTGCCTTGCGCTTGGGCATCATATTGGAGAAGAGCCGGCAGCGACTACTGCACAGAACACCATTATTTTCCCACTGAAGTGGTGTTCTGTCCCAGCCTACAAACGTCCTTGTTACTTCACAAAGACAACCCCTCTTTTAACAGTAGACTGGAAAATAAACCCTTTTTATTTGAGTTACAGACCTGATAATTGGCCCAGAAAAACAAAAGCAACAGAACACTTTTCCAACACTTTTTCCAAAAGTAAAACGGAGCAATAACTCACAAGCAAAATAAACAGACCATGATCTCTTGACACTGAAGTTCTTTGCAAACGTTTGCCTCCAGCAACCAGC
This sequence comes from Azemiops feae, assembly GCA_023970755.1. Lineage (NCBI taxonomy): Eukaryota > Metazoa > Chordata > Lepidosauria > Squamata > Viperidae > Azemiops > Azemiops feae. The sequence continues at coordinate 94,983 of JALGBA010004081.1, forward strand.
CCTGCCCACACATTCCCTTTTTGTTACGCAGCCCCCAAGGCGTGGCTTCTCACTGCTTTCTCCTCTTTCCCTGGAGTCGCCCCATTGCCTCTCTCTGTCCAACTCGTGTGACCTGTCTACGTTTACGAGCATCTCTGAGGTCTTCCAGCTGTGCTTCCTCCGAGTCCGACTCAGCTCCCCAGCACAGCTGACTCTCAGCTTGATCATGAGTGGACGAACCAGCCTCTTCATTAGTTTGTAAATCCTGCAGCTCATCAGAGCCTCCCTCCGACTCTGATGGCTCTCCAGGCCCCTCCTCCTCCTCCTCCTCCTCTGATTCCCCAGACTCAACTACCGGGATCACAGGCTGGCACGGAGTCACAACAAGTGGTACCTATTTATCTATTTGCATGTTACAGGCTTTCAAACTGCTAGGTGGGTCGAAGCTCAGGAGAGTGACGGGAGCTCACTCCATCATGCAATGCTAGGGCTCAAACCGCCAGAATACAAACTTTATCCAGCTTCATTGAACCTCTGAGCCATCACACCTCTATAATGGCATTGTGAGTTAGAATGATACATGAGTTTTTCACTGGCTCAAATCCAGTTGTAAGTCCTAGCCAGGTCACTTCTGGAGTGACAGCAATAATAATGGTGAGGTCTGGGAGTAGCCTTCAGTTGAGGGAGACTCATGAGTATTGATGCTCTTGAGAGGTTTCTGAGGATCATTTTAGCTAAAAGACTCAGCTTAAGATATTAGAAACAAAAATAGATGGAGACAAATTTATCTGAGATTTTTCATCTACAACAAAATGTGCATTTGATCATTAACCCAGAAACATTTGTGAAGTCTTGCATGCTTGCTATTTTTATTTTTGCTGTTGCCCTATTAAAATGGCATTGTTTGCAAATATATATACATACAATGTAGACTTCACGATCATTGGATATCATTTTTTTAAAAAAAACCTCTACATTATTTTTTAATTACCTTATGCCACTTCTGTGAGTCGTGTGTTCAGTCTTCACAGGTGTTCCTATCAGAGTATTGTATGAATTTTTGTAAAACTGTCTCGAAAAAAAAAGAGGAAAAAAACCCAGTTGTTATCAAGGCATAGGTATAATAATCATCCAAACAAATTGATGGAGAATGCCACCAGGAGTTGTGGTTTCTATACGCCTGTGACAACCCATATTTTTAGATTAGGAGGAAGAAATCAGTTCCATTTTTCAAAGATCCTCCCATTGTGGAAAACACTATTACTGGAGAAGCTGTAGCAGCAGCTGTTGTGATATTCTATCTTTAATCACATGATTTACAGAAAAAGATAGCATGCTAAACAAAAAGAAACAGGGAAGGGAAAGGAAAGGAAAGGAAAGGAAAGGAAAGGGAGATAGAAAAAAAGGAAAGGAAAGGAAAAGAAACGAAAGGAAAAGAGCTTCTTTTGAAATCTGAATCCTCAAAAAAGGATGTCTACATGCTTTCCAATTTTGATTTATATACAGTTTGGAATTGATAAAATTCAGTGTGATTCCTCCATATTGATTTCTACCCATGTAAGAAAGAAAGGGCAAGAGCAGAATTCTCTATGGACCATAATATTCATTGCAGGAATTTAAATCTAAGGAATGTTCAGGGGCAAATTTACACTGTCAAATCCAGTTCATTTTGGGCAGCTCAATTTCAGGTTACCTTTTTTTTTATTTCCTGATCAATATCAAAAGCTTTCTGGCATCAGTGTCAGATTTTCTAACAATAATTCTGCTTGCTTGACAATTAAAGAATGTTAGTTGCACTATCGTGCGATTTAATTCAAGCTTTTATTATGCTTTGTTTGGGCTGGTTGCAGATTATGAAACTAATGTTGTTTACGTTGTTAACACTTATTAACATACTGTAAGACTTTTCTTCTGAAAAAAACAAACAAAAACAAAACTTCTTAAGATAATGTCTTAAACTTTCTCCCCAGATTTTATCTGAAATCTAAACCCCAGAGACTTCCTTTGTAGCAAAAATAAGGAATGATACAAAATAATGCCTCTGGGGTTCAACAGTATTAGAGATATTACATTTGAGTTGCAAACTTCTTCATGACCATTAGATGGCACCAGATGGCACCATCAGGAGTTGCTGTCCTATAGTGTTAGCAGGAATGACAATCCAATCTAATGCAGATAAGAAGAAACCAAAATCTACAATTTTGTTGCTTACCCCAGTCAGTGTAAAAGGGCAATGAACATTTCCTTGAAGACATGAGTTATGGCTATAGAAAAGAAGAAGGACAAAAATACTGTTCTTTCAATATGAGGTGGGCCACGGAGGACAGCCTAAGAGTATTTATCTTCCAATGAGAAAAAGCACAACAGAGATAAAGATGAGTCCCAAGAGGGAGTATTTTGCTCACTGTGTCAGTCTTTGGTACCCCTAATGATTTATAGGATAAAAGGTACATGCTTCTGAAATTACATTTCCAGGAATGTTGGCACATACATTTTGGTTATCTAATTTCTCTACCCCAAACGATGCTATAAAACCTTACAAAACTTGACCACATGTATATATGGTAGTCTCCAGCCAATATTGATATTTATCAAAGACCCAAAGTACTAATATCCATAGAATACGCAGCCAAATGAAATATCGTGGTGTCCTTATTCTCTTGCTGTTTCTCATTTCCATTGTGTGAAAATGAAAATAAATGGCTAATAAGAAAGGTATTGTGTTTATTTTAAAACATGGGAAAAATTCTATCAATGGTTAGCAATACGACAGAATGAAAAAAGGTGGTGAAATTAAATAGGATATATGATTTTTTTTTACTTAATTTTTATGTTAACTGCGTCGAATACTCTATAAGTAATTAAAATTAATAAGCAATATATTAGTATTCACAAGTCATTATTTTCAGTTAGTAATATATTATCAATAGTATATTAATTATTGTTATTCATAGAATGAATGATATGTATTGGTAATTTTTTTTATTAATATTAGTGATAAACTTATTTACTATAGCTTTTTAGTATTATGTTAACTATGCATATTTAACATGTATACCCGGACGATAGTCTGCTTGTTAAAGCGTTGATTTACTGTTGGGGGTAACCCCATTATTGTACCTATCCCTACCCTTGGTCTAACCCTTGTCTTTTACCCTATGTTATACCCCTACTTAATAATAATAATAATAATAAAGTTGGAAGGGACCTTGGAGGTCATCGAGTCCAACCCCCTGCTCAGGCAGGAAACCCTATACCATTTCGGACAAATGGCTGTCCAGTCTCTTCTTAAAAACGTCCAGTGTTGGAGCATTCACCGCTTCTGGAGGCAGGTTGTTCCACTGGTTAATTGTTCTAACTGTCAGGAAGTTTCTCCTCAGTTCCAGGTTGCTTCTCTCCTTGACTAGTTTCCATCCATTACTTCTTGTCCTGCCCTCAGGAGCCTTGGAGAATAGCTTGACTCCCTTCTTCCTTACCTTCCTTCTTCCCATCCCTATAAAAATCTAATAAAATATATTTTTTTAAAAAAGAAGAAAGATATTGTGGTCCTTTTAGAAAGTAGGCTGGTAAAGGTTGGATGTCTCACCTTTGCAGGTAAACATGTCAAACTCTTCCAACTAGAGTGGAGACTTGAAGGGCAAACTAGCTTTGTCCATTTGAAATACAAAGGACATCTGGAGGCACTTCAGCCAAGAAAGATGACATGTCCCAATGCTGCGTTGTAATTCAGCATTTGCAGTCTTGGGTCAAGGACATGCTCACTTTTAGATATTTAATTGATTCATTTGATGTACTGCTCACCTACGTTCACACTGGCATTACTGTTGGGGCAAGAATGTGCAGGAATGAACAAAGAAACTCAAAGGCTGTAATTTAGGATTGCTTTGGTCAGCATCAATGCTGTGGAGAGAATGGGCAGTCTAGTTAATAGCCCGGCCTAATTAATTCCTTGGGGAATCATGGAAATCTGATTGCTGCTGGACAGCCAAGCTCCAGTCTAGAAATTTGGTGGACAAATTGGGCTCCCTTGGTCATTTTGAGACCTTCTTCGGGGAATCTATCCATTGGAGCCCTTGCAGAAATTTAACAATAAGATTGCTGGCAGCCGCTTTTAGCCTTTTGAGGTTAGGTCAAATTGAGGACTTTTTAATGGGGCAATTTATTGGTTTATGGGACATATTCCCCCATTTGTTCTGCCATGTCTGGTCATAAAAGTATCCAGTAGTGGTTAGAATTGCTGTCAAAAAATTGACAACTTCGTTTGTTAGATTTATGGGTCAATAGGAATCCATACACACACACACACACAAACACAGACCCATGGATTCAAAATTAGCCTGATTCCAAAGAATTCCAGTAACATCAGGAAGTCATTCAATAGGATAAATAGTTATAGAATTAAAAAAAAAATTACTGAGGTTGAAGTCACCCACTAAATCATTTGTTTTTCCTTTAGTTTCCTTTAGTCATGTTCATTTTTTTCCCCCTGTAATGAGATCACCTATGGAGTGTTTGTAGACAGTTTGTGTAGGCCAAGAAACAATGATTGGAAACTGGTCAAGGGGAGAAGCAACCTGGAATTAAGGAGAAACTTCCTGACAGTGAGGACAGTTAACCAGTGGAACAGCTTGCCACCAGAAATTGTGGGCGCTCCATCACTGGAGATTTTTAAGAAGGGTCCAAGGTCCCTTCCAGCTTCTATTCTATTCTATTCTATTCTATTCTATTCTATTCTATTCTATTCTATTCTATTCTATTCTATTCTATTCTATTCTATTCTATTCTATTCTATTCTCCTTCTGTTCTCCTTCTGTTCTATATTCTATTCTATTCTATTCTATTCTATTCTATTCTATTCTATTCTATTCTTTTCTATTCTATTCTATTCTATTCTATTCTATTCCATTCTATTCCATTCTAAATACACAGTTGTTCATAATTTCCTTTACCATCTCAGCATTGATCACCTTTTACACAGCAAGCCAGCCAGATGCTTTCAGAATGAAATACCTTTCAGTAAACTATTTACAAACATCTGATGCTGGCTAAGGGATATTAAATCTTTGCTTTGGGAAGAAAGAGTGGTATGGTTTTCTCTCTCTCTCTCTCTCTCTCTCTCTCTCTCTCTCTCTCTCTCTCTCTCTCTCTCTCTCTCTCTCTCTCTCTCTCTCAATTTCTACAGATTTTAATTGGGACGGGAGAGGTAATGGGAGCAGGAATCTCTCTTTTCTTTTTTGCTCTCACTATTTCTGGTGCTCCTCTACAACCGAGATATCGCTCTGTGCTTTTTCACTGTATGATCTCGTTAATGCAGGCATCCCTGACTAGACTTTTCAGAGAAAACCCAAAGGTGGCGTTAAAAGTAAAGACCTGGATAATTTGTTTTGACAAGTTGGTGACTTGGCCCTGACAGGTGTAGGTAGAAGGGACTCTGGAGCCAAGTTAGGTTGCTTTTTTATAGGCTCAGCGTGCAAATTGGACACGAGCTGGATCCAATAGCTTGGTCTTGTCTGGTTCAGGCCATAATATCCTTCGCCGTCACAAAATGGGTAAGAAGCTATAAGCCTCTAGAGACTTATTACGCCATTGAGTAGCAGTTATGATTACTTAATCTTGATTTTCTGGGTTGCCAAACATCTACCCAGATCGTGATTTGGAAAAGTGTCTTTTAAATACCAGTGGTAAATAATCCATGGACAATCACCTATTTTCTGTCTGGAGTCCTCTGTTGATGAAGTCATTACATTTTAGCAGTGTAGTCTGCTGCTGAAAACAAACCACTGCGGTACAGTTACTTTTTCCTTCCGCTTTGATCCAATGCTTGCTACTTATTTATTAATTAATTAAAGGAGCGCTGCTAGCCATTCTCACTATGATATGGTGAAACACACACACACACACACACTGCTAAGTCATTATAGCAGGACTCAGTTCTTTCTAGCTGTTGAGCAATGGATACATTTATAATATATATATATATATATATATTATATAAATGTATCCATTGCTCAACAGCTAGAAAAACACTATATCTATATATCTATATCTATCTATCTATCTATCTATCTATCTATCTATCTATCTATCTATCTATCTATCTATCTATCTATCTATCTATCTATATCTATCTATATCTATCTATCTATCTATCTATCTATATATCTATATCTATCTATCTATCTATCTATCTATCTATCTATATAATCGATAGATAGATAGATAGATAGATAGATAGATAGATAGATAGATAGATAGATAGATAGATAGATAGATAGATAGATAGATAGATAGATAGATAGATAGATAGATAGATAGATAGATAGATAGATAGATAGATAGATAGATAGATAGATAGATAGATAGAATCGAACACCATTAAGTGTGAAGGTTTGGCTCCTTTTGCAGTAGCTGACTTCCACTTTAGATACCAACTGGGGAAAAAATACTATCATCGTTTATTTATATTTTTATACGGAGCATAGACGTGCACCGAGAGCTGCATAAGTGTTTGGGTTATTTGGGGAACAAATCGGCATTTTGCTGCTGCTTTTCACAGCATCTGAACATGAGCCATGTCAATTTGTATATAAATTACATTTGAAGGAATTCAGAGGGCCTGCAAAGGGTTGTAAAACTGCCATCTTTCAGTATTAATCGATTACAATGGAGTGCAATTTGTCTTATTGTAATAAAGAGAGAGTGAGATAACAAAAGTGCTGGGAAGTGATTCGGATCACTAGCAAATCCCATTGCTTGCCAGTTTGCAGGTGACTCCTGATCCTTTCCACTTTCTCAAGTCTCTCGTAACTTGTTCGGTATGTCTAGTCTAATGAAGAGAAGGACGAGGGGTGACATGTTAGCAGTGTTCCAATATCTCAGGGTTTGCCACAAATAAAAGGGGGGTCAACCTGTTCTCCAAAGCACCAGAAGGCAGGACAAGAAGCAACGGATGGAAACTAACCAAGGAGAGAAGCAACCTAGAACTAAGGAGAAACTTCCTGACAGTTAGAACAATTAACCAGTGGAACAACCTGCCTCCAGAAGCAGTGAATGCTCCAACACTGGAAGTTTTTAAGAAGAGACTGGACAACCATTTGTCTGAAATGGTATAGGGTTTCCTGCCTGAGCAGGGGGTTGGACTAGATGACCTCCAAGGTCCCTTCCAACTCTATTATTGTTATTGTTATTTACTACCTGCGTGGCAAATAACTTCAGTTCTAGCCTGATCTAGAACTTAAGGATTTATTTCTTGCAGTGCCGCAGTTCCTGCAAGGAACACAATCCTATATGTTTGAAAGAAATCTTCAGCTTTCCCATGGGATTAATTAACAAAAACAGCGGAGAAATAAATTAAACCGAGGTCTTCCTGGAAAAATCAGCTGAGGCTTAATGGGTGGTCTTCTTTGCAATGACCTTCCTCTTCCACTTTGCTCCTGAGAGTACTAGCAATGTGTCTTTATGGCCATGAATACAGAGCCTTTTCTGTGCATATAGTTCTGGGGAAATTAAGGATGATGGCCAAAGCGTCTTTTCCTTCTATCATTGGAAGGAAACCCAGGGAAAATGGAAGATAGTCTTAACGGGTCTTTTGAGAGTTTTGTAGGTGGACTTTGAGCGACCCAGAGTTACCTTGCATATACCTTCTCTCAGTGAATAAATGTACAGTATTTATATTAATTCCCCCTGAATGATAGAGAAATGATGGCTTCCTTCCTACAGCTATTTTTATGAAAAAATATGGTGATTGATCGGCTACACTCCCGAGGGCTAAAAGACAAACTGCTGGTAATTCAGTTCTGGATTACTTCATTTTGTTGTCAGGAACAGGTTGAAATTTCATTAGCAGCATCCTCTTCCCTTTTATTTGCTTTCCTCTTAGGGACACCTGAAGTTGTGACAACTGCTTTTCGTATGCCATTTTAGACCTGTCCTATAGATCAGACCTGAGCCGCTGAGCAGGGCTGTGCAAAGCTTTTGTTGGAAGATTCAGGAAGAGAGGACTCCATCCAATCAGCTTTACTCATCGTCTCTACCAATCTCTAAAATGATTCGGTGCCAAATCTGGTGTCTTTGCTGACCCAATGGACTTTTGTGCATGCCCATGTGCGCTTTTCGTCAGACTGATTCAACAGCTAAAATCAAATCATGTTCGCTTGTTGAATCAGTATTTTGAAACGACTTGGCTCAGAACTAAAGTGACAGTTTCAGAGCAAACCATCCTTCTTTTCAAGCATCACCTTGGATGCTTCAGACTTTACTGCTTCCTGATTTTTCTATTTCATTTCTGGTGCCTCTTCTCCACTGCCACCATATTTTAGCCGCTATGTGTCATTTTAGCTAAAGAAACTCAACTTATAAATTAAGCAAGTGAACCAATTAAATGCTGACTGTGGGGATCAACATAAAGGGAAGAGGGTTGAGCATGTTTTTTCTGTCATTGGTCACTTACCCACAAAAGAAGTCCGATACTATTTAAAAAGCCCAATTGGTTGGTTCAACACACTTCAAGTACACTGAGATGTTTCTTCAACGATACAATAATATCCTAGTCTTGAATAAACTACCAATGTGGTGTTCTGATGAGTTTGCCATTTAATTCTCCAACTTGTCCTTCAGAAATCACGTTATCTGATGTTTTATCTCATGTGAAATTTTGTTCTTGATGTGCCATTATAAGACCTTTTAGAGTAACCCAAAATCTACAGAATAATTTCCCATCCACTGCCTCTTTTTAAAGTATATATATTTTTTTCTTTTTATGACCCTGTAATCCAGGGGTCCCCAACTCCTGGTCCATGGACCAGTACCGGTCCGTGGCATGCCAGCAACAAACATGCACAAACAAGCAAAACCCCATCCACGGGATGTAGGCAGCACACAAAACCACGCACCCTCCGGTCTGCGGAAAAACCTCTCTCTGCGGAACCAGTCCCTGGTGCCCAAAAGGTTGGGGACCTCTGCTGTAATCCCTTGCTTTGGGGTGGGGTTGGGGCAACAGATTGGAGCTGAGCATTTACTGGCTGGATGCCCTTCCTGATACCTACATGGAGTTAGCAGCAGACATTTTCTCCTTGCGCCCTGATAGAGAGACATCTGTCGCTGCCTAGGATTGAGCTCTCCACCTTCCAAGTGTGAGGTGAGAGTCTTCACCTCTAGGCCACCTCGCCATTTTATTAATTGTTATTAAATCAGCAGATGGAGCGGTATTAACAGCAATCAATAGAGACAGTTTTCTTTTCTCCTAATAATAAGTGAAAGAAAGCTAAACTAAAAATGAGTATGCATCTATGTTACTGTTATGTGTGTGCCTTCTTAAGGAGAAACCCACCTCTTTTCAAGATGCCCATTGAAGGCATCTTCGTCACCAAGTCCACAAACCCCGCAGTGACATTCAGTTGTCAGTAGAAGCACAACAGGCATTTCTCCCCTTCTGAAAAGGACATCATTTGCTTTCTGTGAAATTCCTGCCCTTCTCAATGGTGGGAGCAGAAGAAGTGAAAATATGCATTACTAAGTAGGCCTGGGAACTCCTGGCATCTGCTGGCTGAAAACAAGTTGGGGAGAGGCCCCTCCCCCATCCTTGAACAAACCTTAAATTATGTCGCTGTTCATTGCCCGAATTAGCTATCCCATGCTGCTTCTTTGAGGGAGAGGAGCTGTGTATGGACCGAACAATCCCTGAATTATAGTACAATGAGGCAGACCTCCTAAAGCGTCACATGCATAGAGGAGAAGATAAGAAAGGACAGCTTAAGTTCTTGGCATTTTAAAGGAGGCAATCAAGAGCCCCTTTGAATTCCCTGCTTCACTTCATCTCCATTTGTGTGTGTGTGTGTGTGTGCCAAACTGACAACGCATCCCATTCATGGGTCAGCAATCTCCTTTATAGATGCAGGGGTGTTAATAGCAAGCTGACTCTGCAGATGCCGCCGTTTCAAAACACAAATGCAATGAACTGCCTGGCCTTGGTCTTTAGGGGGGGGGGAAATAAAATCATGACTCGATGCCTTCTTTGGGCTAATGGAATCGCACGGCTTTACTGACGGGAGAATAGGTTGATGCGATCTCCAGAGGCTGCATCATTTATTCAGCCTCAGCTTCGGCTTCTTAGGTCAGGTGGGTAAATGGATTTAAATCAATCTTTCATTTGTAATTATCGCTGCAATCTGTAATTAGCCGATGGCTATTATTTTCTATAATGTCCTTTGCCGGTATTTGTGTCAACACTGAAAGGGATTCTTAAATAAGGGAATGGACAATATAAGAGCAGTGCATTCATTCTTTCCAGACTTGCAAAGTATACAGTAAGGAAGGTTTAAATATTCCTGGCTAAGATTGCTTAAAGGAGCTTATCCAACCAGCAGTGTTAACAATAACAATAATAAAGTTGGAAGGGACCTTGGAGGTCATCTAGTCCAAGCCCTGCTCAGGCAGGAAACCCTATACCATTTCAGACAAATGGCTGTCCAGTCTCTTCTTAAAAACTTCCAGTGTTGGAGCATTCACCACTTCTGGAGGCAGGTTGTTCCACTGGTTAATTGTTCTAACTGTCAGGAAGTTTCTCCTTAGTTCTAGGTAGCTTCTCTCTTTGGTTAGTTTCCATCCGTTGCTTCTTGTCCTGCCTTCAGGTGCTTTGGAGAATAGCTTGACTCCCTCTTCCTTGTGGCAGCCCCTGAGATATTGAAAGACTGCTATCATGCCACCCCTCGTCCTTCTCTTCATTAGACTAGACATACCTCTGCATCAATTTAGTGTGTGTCTTCTTTTTATGTGGCAAATAGAAGACTTTCTCCTGTAAATTAGGGTAAATGCCCATGCCTGCTTCATTTGCTTAGCCATCCTCTCCCACTTTTTCTTAGGGTAAAACTACAGTTTGTGTCTCAGTTGCAATGCATCTATCTTCCCCCCCTCCTTCCTAAGCATCTAATAAACATGGGAAGTCTAGGACATTGAAGCACAAGTGTTGGTTATTGGTTATTCATACTATTAGTGGATAATATCCTCAATAAGATTCACAGAGACTGCCTGGACAAGTCCCTCTAGTTTTCCCGGCAACATTTTGTAGAAGTGTCTACGGAGATTCTCAGTGATCCAGGTCATGGTTGTCCCAAAGGTGTTTTTCTCAAGAGGCAACTGGACTTTCTTTGTTTTTCTCCTTGAAGATGTTTCCCTTCTCATCCAAGAATCTTCAGTCCTGACTGAATGGTGGGGAACGGAAGGATTTATATTCCTCGTTAACACCCTGAAAGTCAGTCATTAGCTCTTTGAGGGTTTTTGAGGTCACTTGGGGGTTTATCTGTGCCCTAAACCAGAGCCCAAGAACCTTTTTGGAACTGCTAAAAGGGAATGGGTTTTAGAAGTGGTTTACCAATGCCTCCTTCCTAGAGCTGAGAGAGAACAATTGGCCCAAGTTCACCCAGCTGCTTCATGCCCAAAGTAAGACTAGAACTCACGTTTCTAGCATGGTGCCTTCAAAACAAACCACACTCACTACTTGTGAGGTTGCTGTACACCTCCATCCAAAACCAAAACCAAAATACATATCCCCCCCCCCAAAAAAAAAAACAAGAACCTAGCATGGTAATCTTACAAGGAAATGACAACTATCTCCTTTGAATTGATTCAGACAGTCGCTTTATTGCTTTAGTGAAATTCTCGTCACTTTTTATATCAGCCATGTGCCGAACAGCTTGGCATTATGCGTACTTCAATGTATTTGCCCCAGAAAGCAATCCAAGATAAGATTTGCATTTTGTATCCAGGCACAGAGGACAAAAAAGAAGAAGTAACCAAGGGATGTTCAGTCGGCATTTTTTTTCAAAGATGTCGGCAACTTCTTTGACTTTGAGTAGACACAGCCATTCTCCGATTCTGGGTAAATAACTGTATTTTATCACTGTGCTTTTGGATAGAGGAAGCTATTGTGTTTCCTGGTACCCAAACAGAACTGCATGAGTCTCTCTCTCTTGATAGAACAAAACGTCATCCTTCTACTGTGGCTTTTGTCAGAATAAGCAGGTGGCAGGTAAATACGGATTGTATACCCAGCAAGAGTTTGTAAATGCTGGCTTGAAGCCCAGGGCTTGACCGAAAACATAGTCTTCAGTGTATGATTACCGTTTTTCTCTGAAAGATCAAGTGTGTTCTGCAGAATTCCACAAAGCTTCGCATGTAGAGTAAGTGTAAAGATAAATATAGTTATAGATGTAATAATAATGTTTTTATTATTATTATAGCCAAAGGTGTGAAATGTAGAACACCACGAAAAACTGCAAACTGCAAGACGGTGACACAAAATTATATAAAAAATATTCAAATGTTTAGAACCGTTAGAAAGCTGCAAAAAAATATTAGAAATAATTAAACAATTGGAACAGTTAGTGCATAGACTAGATCAGAGGTCCCCAACCCTTGAGTCACCAGGGACCGGTTCCATGGAGAGAGGTTTTTCCGTGAACCGGAGGGGGTGTGGTTTTGTGTGCTGCCTGCATCCCGTGGATGGTGGTTTGCTTGTTTGTGTGGACCAGTTGCTGGCATACCGTGGCCCAGTACCAGTCCATGGACCTGGGGTTGGGGATCCCTGGACTAGATTATAATTGTGGGCTTCCTTCTTATACTTGATAACTCATTTTCACTGCTGCTGGAGTTAGAGATAGAGACAGTATCACTAAAGCCAACCCCAGAGACCATTTATTACATAAATTGCATTAAAAGATGCCTAATAATAATAACAATAACAATAATAATAAATAAAGTTGGAAGGGACCTTGGAGGTCATCTAGTCCAACCCCCTGCTCAGGCAGGAAACCCTATACTATTTCGGACAAATGGCTGTCCAGTCTCTTCTTAAAAACTTCCAGTGTTGGAGCATTCACCGCTTCTGGAGGCAGGTTGTTCCACTGGTTAATTGTTCTAACTGTCAGGAAGTTTCTCCTTAGTTCTAGGTTGCTTCTCTCCTTGATTAGTTTCCATCCGTTGCTTCTTGTCCTGCCTTCAGGTGCTTTGGAGAATAGCTTGTCTCCTTCTTCTTTGTGGCAGCCCCTGAGATATTGGAACACTGCTATCATGTCGCCCCTCGTCCTTCTCTTCATTAAACTAGACATACCCAATTCCAGCAGCCGTTCCTTATATGTTTTAGCCTCCAGTCCCCTAATCATCTTTGTTGCTCTTCTCTGTACTCTTTCTAGAGTCTCAACATCTTTTTTACATTGTGGTGACCAAAACTGGATGCAGTATTCCAAATGTGGCCGTACCAAGGCATTGTAAAGTGGTATTAACACTTCACGTGATCTTGATTCTATCCCTCTGTTAATGCAGCCCAGCACTGTGTTGGCTTTTTTGGCAGCTGCAGCACACTGCTGGCTCATATTTAAGTGATTGTCCACTAGGACTCCCAGATCCCTCTCACAGTTGCTACTATTGAGCAAGGTACCCCCTATACTATACCTCTACATTTGGTTTTTCTTGCCTAAATGTAGAACCTTACTTTTTTCACCATTGAATTTCATTTTGTTAGATAGCGCCCAGTGTTCAAGTCTGTCCAGATCCTCCTGTATCTTAAGTGTTTCTAAACACTTCTTTACCCATTGAATGCATGACCTTTCAGCATGCCTAAATACAGTAACATTTTTCCCCCCTGGAAAAATAAGTAAATATAAACCCACAAATATTTTGTAATTCGCTTATGGGCCATGACCTTTTGGTACAATCTGTACAAATCTCTCCAAAGCACCAGAGGACAGGATAAGAAGTAATGGGCAGAAGATCGTTAACGAGAGATACAACCTAGAAGTAAGGAGAAGTTGTCTGACAGTGAGAACAATTAATCAATGGAACAGTTTGTCTCCCAGAGTTGTGGGTAGTCCGTCACTGGAGGTTTTCCAAGACAACCATTTGACTGGGATGGTATAAGGCCTTCTGCCTTGAGAAGGGGGTTGGACTAGAAGATCGCTGAGGTCCCTTCCAGCTCTGTGGTTTTTATGTTCTATGTTCTGTATATGGATACAGATACATCCATTACTTATGTCTTAAGTAGAAGCTGACCAATTCAATCTATGTTTTGGTAGAGGAGAAGTTTGATAGTTCAAAAATTATTCACCTGCCTACACAGAGATGTTTAGAATACTTTCAATATATGTGTAATCAGATTTGGAGAGCCAGAACTTTTTTTTTTTTTGGTCAGACATGAAACTCCCAGACTAAAAACCAAATTGGTTTGTCTCAGCAATCGCTGGGCAATATAGTTTTGTTCAGCTTCTGAGTAATTCAGAAGAATAATTGTGTTGTTTGAGTTCTTTAAAGACCTAAAAAGAGAGACCCACTTCTCTTCTTCTCCAGAAAGAACAAAAGAGAGTATCCTAAACATGTATAGAACATTTGATAACAATTGCACTGCTTCCCCCAAGGTTTTCAGTGCCTTAGAGGCTACCAACCCATAATATTGAATACACTTATCTCTGGGTTTCCTTTGTGTGGCAAAGGATGGATCAAAGTCAAGTCTGTGTGCTTATAGATAACTCACTTTTAAATACCAGAGCAGAAAGCCCTCTGATCTGGCCTCAAATTGTCAACTGCAAATTGGGAGTCTTGTTGACATTCCTTCTTGTTTGAGATCAATTCACCCTCTTTGTCTGATCCTGTCTCTTCAGTTCCAGCACTGCCGGAGAACTCAGTCTTGTTATAGGATTTTTAAGAACTCATTGAGTTCCGTTTTGATGTGGTTGAAATGTAGCGTCCATCTTTTTTTTTCATACCCTGGGCAGTTTGATTGAGTCCAAAGGGAAGAGGAAGGGGGGTGGGTGGGGAAGGATTTGTTTCAGAACAATTTGAGCTTCTTTGCTAAAAATGTGTAAAAATGTTTCACTCAAGGATATGTCTTTATTTATTTATTTACATGGGCGTATGCTACTACCAATATTGGCCTCTGGAACTAGTCCCAATGACAGACAGACCGACAGGCAGAGAAAGGAAAGAAAGAAAGAGAAAGAAAGAAAGAAAGAAAGAAAGAAAGAAAGAAAGAAAGAAAGAAAGAAAGAAAGAAAGAAAGAAAGAAAGAAAGAAAGAAAGAAAGAAAGAAAAGAAAGAGAGAGAGAGAAAAAAAGAGAGAAAGTGTGTGTGAGAGAGAGAGAAAGAAAGAAGGAAGGAAGGAAAGAAAAGAAAGAGAAAGAAAAAGAGAGAGAGAAAGAAAGAAGGAAAGAGAGAGAGAGAGAGAAAAGAGAAAGAAAGAAAGAAAAGAAAGAAAGAAAGAGAGAGAGAAAAAGAGAAAGAAAGAAAGAAAAAGAGAAAGAAAAAAAGAGAGAGTGTGTGTGAGAGAGAGAGAGAGAAAGAAGGAAGGAAGGAAGGAAGGAAAGAAAGAAAAGAAAGAGAAAGAAAGAAGGAAAGAGAGAGAGAGAAAAGAAAGAAAGAAAGAAAGAAAAAGAAAGAAAGAAAGAAAGAAAGAAAAAGAAAGAAAGAAAGAAAAAGAAAGAAAGAAAGAAAGGAAGGAAGGAAGAGACATACTGCACATACAATCACATCACAGCACAATCCCCACCCTTTTCTATTTCAGTCCTAACTTTGGGAGCCAGGATATAAGTCACATGTTCCACCTTGTAATGCCAAAATCCATATACACTTTCCTTCTTTGCTTCTTCCCTCCAGCCTTCTGCATGGTTGTCTGTACTTCCAGACAATGTATAAACATCTAATATATTCAAGGAATGCTGCATGTGCACGGTGCACATTTTTTTTCTTTTTCTTTTTAAATCTCCGTAACAACAGTTATGTGAGGAAGGCAGGCTAGAGAAGAGAGCTTGTTCAAAGTCACCAAGGCGAGATTCTGAAACCGCTTGCATTACTAAGAACTGGTGTGATTTCAGAAGTTAACCTGCAGATCCTGATGTTCCTCACCACGTTTTCCTTAATCTGTGAAAAAAAGAAGAGAATCAGAGTTCCTTCTGGAGTTAAAGGACTTTGAGGATTTGGAATGAAGTCAAATGAGTTGCAAGGACAGCCAGATCTCTGATACGTTTTACTCAGCACCACTCTCTGGCTTAGTGACTTTCAATCCTAGGTTAAGTTTGCATTATACCGTAACCGACCCTGCATTTTATGCATCCCTCTGTGACAGCAAGTGAACCAAGCAGGAGTGGGTTAACATGCAGAATTGAATTATAACACTCATACACTTTCCTAGGTCAGGTATGTGAGCCTGCCTGTTTGTCTGGGATGCCACCCAGTGTTATAAACTTTCACTGCACATTTCTTTTAGTCATCTGTTAGCACCACCGTTGTGGTGTTTGAAGCTCCTCTTGGCAGCCCAGTTTTCTTCTAAAGGCATTATGTTGCAAATGACCATCTTTCCCTTCAGTATTTCCACATAATCAATAAGCATCAAATAGCAGAAGTAAAAAAATATGTGGACAGCCTTGATTTTGTAAAAATTCTACAGTAACCTATTCTTCGGAGCAACTTGTGGTTTCTTTTTCCGGTTAGCAATGGACATGTATGTATATTGGGTTTTTATGTGGCCTCCTTGTGTTCCTTCTGGATATAGCAGTGGGTCTAGCACTATAACAGTGGTGGCGAACCTATGGCACGGGTGCCAGAGGCGGCACTCAGAGCCCTCTCTGTGGGCACGTGCGCCGTCGCCCCAGTCCTAGGCCTTCAGCTGGGTTTTATAAAACCTTTTCGCTTTAGGCCTCCACCGCCGTGTGCAAAAAAAAAAAAAAGGTTAAATCAGTCAATTTCAACTTCTCGCGGGAAAAAAAAAGATCTTGCAAAGTTGGAATTGATTGATTGAACTTTTTAGTCCCAACAAGTCTGCCGTTACCACCACAGCCACGCCCACCCAATGGGCCACGCCCACCCAATGGGCTACACCCAGCCAATGGGCCACACCCACCCGGCACTCAATGATGCATAAGTGGGTTTTGGGTTGCAGTTTGGGCACTCAGTCTCTAAAAGGTTCGCCATCACTGGGCTATAAGAAGGCCGACATCTACAGCTTACTTCGCCAGTTATGGCGCTTGACCAGGCTGGAGATACAATCCTGAACTTATTCTGAAAAAGGAAATGGAAACCCCACAAATGATTGGTGCTCTTTTGGACCTTAATCTTGTTTTTCCTTAACATTTCCCCATGATTAAAACTCCCTTTTATGACGCTGTAATCCCTTAATTCAGGGTAAAGTCAGGGCAACTGGATGGAGCTGAGCGTTTACTGACCAGATAGATGCCCTTCCGGACACCACACAGAGTTTGCAGCAGATGTTTTTTTTTTCTTTGTGCCCTAGGAGAGAGAAACATCTGCTGCTAGCTAATATTGAACTCTCAAGCTTCCGAGTGGGAGGCAAGTGTCTTCCCCCTTGGGCCACCCTGCTGCTCTTTCCCATGATTATTCTATTAAATTCATTGTCAACTGGGCAGATGAAATGACGATATGGATTTTTAAATAATGATTTCTAAAAGTAGTTAGTAGGGTCCTTTATCTACAAAATTCTCTTTACAATTATGCTTGTGATGTCCTGGTTGCTCTCTGAGCTTATTTATTTGCTTGAAGATGTTTCAGTACCCAACTAGAGATAATCATTGGTGGATAATGAAATGTCAACAAGCAAACATTCAAACTTGAAGAGCACTAAGGACTCCACAATTCAACCCTGATACATATACATATACATATACAGGTTCGAATCCCATAGAGGGTGTGGCTTGCTGATGAGGGCAGAATGAGCCCGAAATAACTATTCAAGTCTCCCATTTAATTCTTTAACTCTTTGTCAACAAAAAAGAAATTTGAACATACACATACACATACACATATACACTTAAATATGGGCCAGCAGTGTGCTGCAGCTGCCAAAAAAGCCAACACAGTGCTAGGCTGCATTAACAGAGGGATAGAATCAAGATCACGTGAAGTATTAATACCACTTTACAATGCCTTGGTAAGGCCACACTTGGAATACTGCATCCAGTTTTGGTCACCACAATGTAAAAAAGATGTTGAGACTCTAGAAAGAGTACAGAGAAGAGCAACAAAGATGATTAGGGGACTGGAGGCTAAACATACAAGGAACGGTTGCTGGAATTGGTATGTCTAGTCTAATGAAGAGAAGGACGAGGGGGGACATGATAGCAGTCTTCCAGTATCTCAGGGGCTGCCCCAAAGAAGAGGGAGTCAAGCTATTCTCCAAAGCGCCTGAGGGCAGGACAAGAAGCAACGGATGGAAACTAACCAAAGAGAGAAGCAACCTGGAACTAAGGAGAAACTTCCTGACAGTTAGAACAATTAATCAGTGGAACTCCTTGCCTCCAGAAGCGGTGAATGTTCCAACACTGGAAGTTTTGAAGAAGAGACTGGACAGCCATTTGTCCGAAATGGTATAGGTTTTCCTGCCTGAGCAGGGGGTTGAACTAGATGACCTCCAAGGTCCCTTCCAACTTTATTATTATTATTATTATTATTATTATTATTATTATTATTATTATTATTATTATTATTATTATTATTATTATTATTATTATTATTATTATTATTATTATTATTATTATTATTTATTATTATTATTATTATTATTATTATTATTATTATTATTATTATTATTATTTATACATATACATATACATATACATACACACACACACGTGTGTGTGTGTGTGTGTGTGTGTGCATATGCATATATATATTCTTATTCACGGGCTTTTTTAAAAGATGTAGTGAGTTTCCTACCAAAACTGGGGAAAAGTGGAACAGGGGAAGAAAAAAAGTGAAAGAAGCTCTTTCTGAGTTT
Source organism: Azemiops feae (assembly GCA_023970755.1). Taxonomy (NCBI): domain Eukaryota; kingdom Metazoa; phylum Chordata; class Lepidosauria; order Squamata; family Viperidae; genus Azemiops; species Azemiops feae. The sequence goes on from JALGBA010004081.1 coordinate 113,734, forward strand.
ATAAAAAAATATTACTGTTTTCTATTTTTTCCCCCCTTGGGGTGTAGTTGAAAAGCCTTATTATTCCAACCTTACAGATGATATCATGGCTAAGGCTGAAAAATAGTAGCTTGCCCGAGGCAACCTAATGAATTCAGAAGAGAGATAAAACTGGGAGATTTCCAGGTTCTGCCTGTTAGCCAATTTTCTTAGCGTTGCCTATAATAGCAACACACAAGATTCTCTCTGTCTGGAGGTGGAAGTGGAGCATCTGGAGGCTGATCTGGCCTTAAATGATGCGTCAAGGACCTTGGTTCAAAAATCGCAGAACTAAAGGTAAAGAAATGTATAGAATGGAAAACAAAAGATGCATTTAATTTGACTTTGGTTTCAATTTACATTTAAACTGAAATGGATTAAATGCAATTGATATGATTATTCCTCCATGGTTGTTGTTGTTGTTAGCTGCGAAGTCGTGTCCGACCCATCGCGACCCCATGGTCAATGTTCCTCCAGGCCTTCCTGTCCTCTACCATCTTCTGGAGTCCATTGAAGCTCACGCCTACTGCTTCAGTGACTCCATCCAGCCACCTCATTCTCTGTCGTCCCCTTCTTCTACTGCCCTCCATCTTTCCCAGCATTAGGCTCTTCTCCAATGAGTCCTTCCTTCTCATTAGGTGGCCAAAGTACTTGAGTTTCAACTTCAGGATTTGGCCTTCTAAAGAGCAGTCGGGGTTGATCTCCTCTAGGACTGACCGGTTTGATCGCCTTGCAGTCCAGGGGACTCGCAGGAGTCTTCTCCAGCACCATAGTTCAAAAGCTCAGCCTTTCTTATGGTCCAACTCTCACAGCCATACATTGCAACTGGGAAAACCATGGCCTTGACTATACGTACTTTTGTTGGCAGGGTGATGTCTCTGCTTTTTAGTATGCTGTCTATATTTGCCATGGTATGAATCCTTTTTTTCTTTCTTTCTGTAACTTTAGAATTCAGCGGTAACTTTTGAAAATGGTCTTAGAACAACACCATCCAAAGCTTTCAAAAGAGGCATGTGAACTGAATGAAAGTTCAGTTTGGCTTCCTTGCTTGCTTGCTTTTTTTCTTGAGGCCTTGTGGAAATAATCTTGCAAGCTATTTAGAGTGGCTTAGATAATATCTAGAGCTGCTTTCATAACATGGGTCTTGACAGAATGTAAATTTTCTTTGACACCCTAGCTACTCAGTACTTACCATGTGTTTTCGTTGCTAATTGTTTCAGAACTATTTATTCATTTAGCACTGAAAATAATTCACATTTGGCAGTGTGGAAGAAATAGTTTTCTTCTTGCTCTTCTTAAAACACAGTGTGGCATTTCGAGCGGTAGGTAAGTGTGTTAACGGAGAGACGTCTCCTGCCTTTATTCCCACCTCCTCATTTGTACAGCTACCACAACCGGACTGAAAAACTTCAAGATGACCTCTACAGGATAGCAAAGAGATATAGGAAATTCTAATTGCCTGATTCCATTTAGTGGCTGAATTGATTTTTGCAGCTCAAATTTGGTAACCTTAACCTTCCTTTCTCGTGAAAAAAGTAAGAAATCGGGTTGCTATGTGTTTATTATTACTATTATCATTCTTGTCATCCCAAAGTACCGAAGAAGCACTGACATTCTAATCTAGTGAATATGTCCTTGGTTTAATACTTACTGATTCTTACTTACTGATCAAGACATGCAAGAGCTGAATAAATTATCACATGAATAGCACTGAGATGTTATTTGCTGCTTTGTGCTTGAACCTTGGAAGTTGACCCTGGATACCTTAGAGAAAAGAGGCCCAATTTATCAAGAGCATGTAAAATAAGATCATAAACTAAACTTGTGTTGACTCTAAAATACAAAAAAAACAATAACCTGAGTGCTTGCACATCCTTGCCCTTGTGATTGTTTGATCCTACCCACCCATGTGGCAATATGAAATACTTTATTTTTTAAGGGGACATATTACTACAAGTGTGCAGTCAAATAACTTCTTAAGTGTATGAGTATCTATGGAGATTCTCTGTCATCCCAGGTCATCCCAAAGGTGCTTTTTCACAAGGCAACTGGACTTTCTTGTTTTTCTCTTTGAAGACATTTCTCTTCTCATCCAAGAAGCTTCTTCAGCTCTGACTGGATGGTGGGCAATGGAAGGATTTATACTCCTTCAGGCAGCTGGTCACATTATGATGCCACCTGGAGGTTTATCTATGTCAGTGATGGCAAACCTTTTAGAGACCGAGTGCCCAAAACCCGCGCCCCCGCCCCGCCTCCTGCCCTGCCTGCTCCACCCCTGCCCGCCCCCTGCCCCGCCCACCCACAGGGCCACCCACCGCCTCCATGGCCCGCCGCAGATCGCCCAGGCGGCCCTGCAGCACCATGGCAGCCACCCCTCCGCCCACACCCTGCAACATCATCTGCACGCGATGGAGTGCGAGGGCAGAGTCTTGTCCCTGCTGTGCGACTGCCATGTCCTTAGCTGCGCTGCTCCGTGCGGGCCGCGCCCGGGGGTGACTCTCCTCCGGGGGGGCTGCTGGTGAGGAAGGGACCGTGGGGGGAGGTGGGGCTGGGAAGACAGCGCGCGTGCCCACAGAGAGGGCTCTGAGTGCCGCCTCTGGCACGCGTGCCATAGGTTCGCCACCACTGATCTATGTCATCAGGATCACCTGAGTGGTGCAAAGGGATGTGGAGCCTTCTGGAACTATTGAAATGACTGTGTTGTAGACTGGAGATAGATGATGTCGTATCCCTCCCCCTCTGTTGAGAGAGGCCTGTTCAGTTTTGACATAGATGGCCTCTTTGACCCCTCTATCTTCTGTCCACAACGCAGTCCTTTCAACAGTTCCAAGAAGACTCCACACCCATTTTCATTACTCAGGTGGGATAAGTGTATGAGTAGGGTAAGAGCAGCTTTTCATAGCCCAAATCTGCTCAGATGCAAATGTGTTCTGCAGAATTAGAACAGCTAATGAGCTCAAGAGAAACAGTGCTTTCTTAATGTCAATGATCCATTACACAAGACTGGATCTTAGCTCTCTCAGACTCCTGTAACATAGAAAATGACTGATCTATTGTTTCACAAAAAAAAAAAAGCAATGCAAATCTGGCTAAGGAAAGACATTTTTTTTTTTTTTGAGATACTGCAAGTGAGTGGCATCGTAGATCATTTTTATTCTTGCTTTGTCTCTTTTATCTTTGAAGAGGTGTTGTTGTTTAAATGCTTTAAAGATCACTCATGTCACAATTTTTATTGTGGGAGGATGTTCCAAATGGACAGTGCTGGGATTCCCAGCTTTCTGCAGATGGTGGGGATTGGAAAGTGATACGCATGCATTGAATCGATTGAAGTTTGATGTACCTATTTTTTTATTTATTTTTAATTTCTGGGCTAATTCCATTTTTAAAAGTGAAACATGACACCAGTATAATTCTGAAGTCTGTATTTCAGAAGACTTTGGGGGCATTAAAAAAAAAAAAAAAAAAGCAGCCGGGTAGCCATGGAGGATGGTTCATCAAAAGTCATCTGCAGCAAGATGAGTTTCCATTAAAATGATGCAATTTGCTGAGGTCACCACGCATGTATAAAAAAGGCAGGGATTACATGACAGAGTTATGAGGTTGGTGCATCCTTTGCCTTGCCTGCAGATGCGTTAGACCACACTGCCTTTTGAAAAATACACAATGGAAGAATGGATACTTGCCTCCTCTTCCAATGTGCAAGTAAAATTGGATGAATATCCATCAGACCATATAGCAGTAAAATGCATGTTAAAGGCATTACATGTAACCTTTCTGCGCCAGTAATCTTTGGCCCGTCATTCCTATTTGCAAAATATATCATCCTTTGATTGCAATCAGGAAATTCCCTGGGTTTTCCTTTTATCTCCGGAAAGAGCCTTTTTTTTTTTTTGGGGGGGGGGGGCTCAAATATATCCATGTTAATATTTAAAAAAGCAACAATGATTGCAGATGGAAAAATAACCTCATTCCTGCTCCCATAGATTAAGTTAATGCTGCAGCAATGGGTTTTTATCTGCCAAAATACCAGACAGGTCAGGCATCTGGGTCAAAGCAATTGCAACTGGAAATCTCTTCAAACATAGGATATCTACAAAGGGAGAGAGAGAGAGAGAGAGAGAGAGAGAGAGAGAGAGAGAGAGAGAGAAGAGACTTCAACCAATAGCAACACCAAGATAACTTTTGAAGGTTGGTAGAAAAGGGATGGAAATCTGTACTGTACTTTGTAGGTAGCCCAGTGAGAGGTCAGCAGCAAGTCACATCGCTGTGGGCATGACCAGGAACTTCAACAACAAGCTGTAAAGAAGAAGGCATTCTAATGTCAGCCGCCATTTGCCAAGGAGAACAGCTGGGCTCCAAGGCAAAGGTCTTAGGGAAGCTCTCAGTCACTTAAAGAGCTAATAGTTACACTGGATGGACCAAACCTCTTCTGGTGTCCTGAACTTGCAAGCTGGTCTTGGGCAGGTGTGGCAGCCATGGAAGATCAAGACAATTTCTCTGGTATGAATAATCTATATCGGAGCTATCAAATTTGCCTGTCAAGAATCTAAAAGACTCTGGGGTGCTGGCAAAGACACTTTGCGTCCTTTCTTTGCTGCCGTCTAATGGTTTGTGGCCAGGACTGTGTGCTTATCTACAGTCTGCTTCCTCATATTGCTATACTATCTCCTGTCTGTCTGTCTGTCTGTCTGTCTGTCTGTCTGTCTCTCTCTCTCTCTCTCTCTCTCTCTCTCTCTCTCTGTGTGTGTGTGTGTCTGTCTCTCTGTGTGTGTCTCTATCTATCTCTGTCTATCTCTTTCTTTCTCTCTCTCTCTCTCTCTCTCATCTATCATTATCTGTCTGTGTCTATCCATCCATTCTATCTATCTATCTATCTATCTATATCTATCTATATATCTATATATCTATTCTATCTGTCTGTCTGTCTGTCTGTCGTCTGTCCTGTCGTCCGTCCGTCCGTTCCGTCCGTCGTACCCGTCCGTCTCCGTTCCGTCCGTCTCCATCCCTCTCTCTCTCTCTCTCTCTCTTCTCTCTCTCTCTCTCTCTATATCTATCTATCTATCTATCTATCTATCTATCTATCTATCTATCTATCTATCTATCTATCTATCTATCTATCTATCTATCTATCTATCTATCATCTATCTATCTATCATTATCTATCGGTCTATCTATCTATCATCTACCTACCTACCTACCTACCTACCTACCTACCTACCTACCTCTCTCTCTCTATCTATCTATCTATCTATCTATCTATCTATCTATCTATCTATCTATCTATCTATCTATCTATCTATCTATCTATCTATCTATCTATCTATCTATCTATCTATCTATCTATCTATCTATCTATCTATCTATCTATCTATCTATCTATCATCTCCACTTCTCTAAACAAATTGTCTGGTTCCTCTATGGATACCCTGCTGGTCCTGCAGCAGACTTTGACCACATTTGATATTTGAAAAATAGAAATAAAATAAAAACCTGATTAGAAATACAGTTGCGTAGAGAGTAGAGAATCTATCCATAGTTTATAGGAAGTGTAGTGTCTAAAGACACTGATAGTTTGAATCCTCAACTTTAAAAAACCCTTCAGACAAATAATATTTTCGTAGACCCTTAGATTTGTTATCTCCCGAAGAATATGCTCTTACTCATGAAAGTGCTCTATCTAATGATTGACCAAACATTATCTTATTGTTCTTTCACCCAGATTCATATGGCATATAACACCAAGGGGAAAGACTATCACAAATTTAATAAGCTGCTAAAACATCTTGACTATGAAAGATAAATACTGTCCTAATTAAGTGAACAGTAATCTAACACTTTGGGGGCTCTGCTTTCATAGCAAACATATCAAATTGTAGAAGGTTTATTTCATTCCCCTTTATATAAATATATTTAAAAAAAAATATTTGGAAAAGAAGCAAAAATGCTCCTGGGAGAAGCGGAAGAAGAAAACTGGATTCTTTGTGCTAACATTCTCCCCGGCGCGTGCTTCTTCGGTTAAAAAAAACACATCTCAGATGAACTCCATGCTAAGATGTGAACATTGCAGATTGATAAAGATGCCTATATATCTCTTCTTCTTGAGCTATGAAGTCTGTCTAAATAACCCTACACTCTGGAGGGTAGACTGCTGCTTTGGGTAGGTAAGCGCTGCTGTTTTTGGACCATTGCCATTGTCAACTCTTGTTTTCATCTGCAACCAAAGAATCAGATCCGTGGGAGAGACTTGTAAAAATGTAATCCTGACATATTCGCTAAGAAAGGCTTTGCAGAATCCAGCTCAGTTGCTCCGCTGATAGTTTTTCAAGGTGATTGCTTGCCTGCCTGCCTCTAGAATGTGGCGCTGATATTAAAGCCAGAGTTACTTGAAAATTGAAATACAGAAAAAGGGCAGCTGTATATTTCCTTCTTTGGCTCTCATGCATTTTTAACAAAGTGTTCACTTAATGCAGAAGATTTCAGTGATCCAAGATTAATTCCACCTCACACACACACACACACACACACCCCAAAAAATATGGATGCACTGAAGGAAACTGCACAGAGGTTTGAAAGTTTTTGTTTTTTGTTTTACTTTGCGGGCAAGATAGGAGGAAGATATTGTAAGAATGGCAAAGCGAAGCAACAGAGAGCTGATCAACAGAGTTGGGTGGCTGCACCGTGTCGTTTTGCTTGCCAGTCGGGGCTTCTGTGCATGTGCAGAAGGCCCTGTTTGGGAAGCAATGAGGCCAATTGAGGCAGAACATGCAAATGCTCTGTACAAAAAAAAAAAAAAAATGCCAGGTGAATACAGGACATAACAAGGCCTGACATTGGAGAAGAGAGAGAAGAGGAGAAAGGGGAAAAAATGATTTGGTTCAGGATTTGATTTTCTTCCAGATTAAAAAAAAGAAAAAGAAACAAAACAAAACTTGAGTAAATTAGCCAAATTAAAAAATAATAATAATAATAAATTACAGATCTTCCCAATGTGTGTCTATCAGCCTGCTTTTTGGCTCTAAAATGGAAGATCTTTTATTTTAAAAAGAAAAATTGCCTGCCCTGTCTCATGGCCCTAAGCATAGCTGAATATGCAAGGATTCAAATTCAGACTTTAATGGGCATTTAAAGTTGTTTTGCCTGGATGGAAGAATCTTTTCGGTTTTCATTCCACTCCACTCCGTTTAAAAATACAAACAAACAACAAAAACACCCTCTTCCAAAGTTACTTCAGTTTGATTTATGACAAAATTAGCCAATTGGAGTAAATAATAAACATTAAAAAAAATCCTATAGGTTCTTAGTTCAATAGCCGCCCCACTCTTTTCCATACTAGTTCTGCTTTTACAAAGGAAGGGTGGACAACCTTGAATGAACTGGGACTAGTCCTTCAAAAGGCTTTGAGTGAGGTCATATTGCTCTAAGATTCATCTTCCTTCTGCATTTGGAAAGCCAGTATCCTGGGATGCATCATTTTAAGACATTCCCCCAAAGAGTCACCTCCAGTGGTGGGATTCAAATACCTGAACAACCAGTTCTCTGCGTGGATGCAGGCATGGGCCTCTGAGGCCTAGAATGGACTTCCAGAAGTGGCATCCACACACTTCCAGTGGCCGTTCTAGTCCTGGGAGGCCTCCTCCAGGCCTTTGAGGCCTAGAATGGACTTCTGGAAGTGGCATCCACGTACTTCCGGTGGGCTGTTCTAGTCCTGGGAGGCTTCCTCCAGGCCTCTGAGGCCTAGAACGGACTTCCAGAAGTAGTGTGCATTCAGCCGGTTCTCCAAACTCCAAAATTCAGTTACTGGTTCTCCTGAACCGGTGCGAACCAGCTGAATCCCACCACTGGTCACCTCCCACCACTAATCTTTTCTGGGCAAAGAGGCCTCAGCAGGAACAGCTTGAAGTGCTTAAAGCGTTGTTGTCTCCACCTTTAGTGGTTCTTTGCCTTTTTGAAGGGAAGGAAGAAATGGAGGCAAATCCAGTTTCCCCAAAATTCCCCCAAATTATATACAGGTAAATAGTCATTTAAGGACCATTCAAAGTTACAACAGCACTGGAAAAAAGCGACTCCTGACTATCTTCACACTAATGACTGTTGTGACTTCCCCACGTGATCAAAATTCAGACATTTTGCAACTGACTCATCTAATGCTGAACTTCTGACTCTTCTCCAGTCCCAAAGTAATTCTCTAACTTTTGAGCAACAAGGCATCTGAAGTAGCAGGTTGAAAGGTGATCAACCTGAAGCACCCTACTAATTGCAGCAGAGAATTAATCAATGGCAAAAGAGTCTTGCTTCTGGGGATAATAAATGAGATAAAAAGACAACTGTGTCTTTCCACTCATAGAACTTGAGCAGAACTTGACTAGTGTAGATTATAATTTTGCATTCCACCTGCCTACTTTGTGAATATCCAGACTTGTGACAGGCTGACAGCTATTAAGGGGACAGAAGCCAGAAAACAAAGATATTCTTTTAAGCATAAATATTTACAGAGGTATTTTCTGCTTCCATGCTATTATATGTGCCTTCAAAATGTTTTAATGGTAAGGCAGATGTTTTAATATCATTTCTTCAACACCGGTGCCATTGGGTATATAAGCAGCTCAGATAAAGAACCAGAATTATTTGTCCTTGATTAGAGAAAAAAATATTTTAGGAAAGAGGGAGAGAAAAGGAATGCTTTTGTGGAGAAAGGAGAAGCAAAAGGGGGCAGTAATGAAATTAAAGCTGCAGGAATCCCTTTTCAAGAGCTGTATATGGAAAGGAAATGACTGCTTAAATTAGTAAATATGATTTGGTGTACAGTTCCAACATGATGTACAACATATGTCCAATTGCACGCCACTGAAAACAATTTTTATATATATAACAAATCCATATATACTACATGGTCCCAGTAAACAAATATGTTTATGTATTAATATCAGTGAGCAAAATAAATACTCATTCCCCTCTCAAGATGAATGTAAATACAGCTGCGGTAGAAGCAAACATACATGCTTGTCTTTTATACTATATACTTTATGGTATTTGCCTTTGCATGGAATATTATTCTTACTTTATCTAATTTCAGCATTGTTATTGTTGTGAGTTGCGAAGTCGTGTCCGACCCATCGCGACCCCATGGACAACGTTCCTCCAGGCCTTCCTGTCCTCTACCATCTTCTGGAGTCCATTGAAGCTCACGCCTACTGCTTCAGTGACTCCATCCAGCCACCTCATTCGCTGTCGTCCCATTCTTCTATTGCCCTCCATCTTTCCCAGCATTAGGCTCTTCTCCAGTTGAGTCCTTCCTTCTCATTAGGTGGCCAAAGTACTTGAGTTTTGACTTCAGGATCTGGCCTTCTAAAGAGCAGTCGGGGTTGATCTCTTCTAGGACTGACCGGTTTGATCGCCTTGCAGTCCAGGGGACTCGCAGGAGTCTCTCCAGCACCATAGTTCAAAGGCCTCAATTCTTTGGCGCTCAGCCTTTCTTATGGTCCAACTTTCACAGCCATACATTGCAACTGGGAAAACCATGGCCTTGACTATACATACTTTTGTTGGCAGGGTGATGTCTCTGCTTTTTAGTATGCTGTCTAGATTTGCCATAGCTTTCCTCCCCAGGAGCAAGCGTCTTTTAATTTCTTGGCTGCAGTCCCCATCTGCGGTGATCTTGGATCCCAGGAAGATAAAATCTGTCACTACCTCCATTTCTTCCCCATCTATTTGCCAGGAATTGAGAGGGCCGGATGCCATGATCTTGGTTTTCTTAATGTTGAGTTTCAAGCCAACTTTTGCACTCTCCTTCTTCACCCGCATCAAGAGGCTCTTTAATTCCTCTTCACTTTCTGCCATAATTTCAGCATAAGTGCACAGAATCTTTCAATTTAGAAAATATTAGAAACAAGAGGAATAACAGTTATATATTTTTTTCTTCCTTATTTTATTTTATAACAAGCTTTACAAAAAGATAGGGAAGAACAGAAAGAAACAAAGTAAAGTAAAGAAACAACGATAACATACAATAAGAGACTAAACTTAGAAAAAGAAAACAACAAGGGTTAAAAAATAATTAAGTTGCAAAGTATCCAAGCATGCCTGTCTGTCTCTCTCTTCTTCCATCTGTCCATCCGTCTGTCTAGTGTATGTGTGTGCATGTGTAGGTATGTATGTACATGTGTACATATGCATGTACTGTTGAGTTTTTTACTTCTGGAGTTTGCCTGGATAAATCCCTGCAGTTTTCTTTGCAAAATGTTCAGATGTAGTTTGCTCTTGTCTGCTTCCTAGGTATAAAAAAGAACTATCTAAAGCAGGGGTCTTCAAACTTGGCCCTTTTATGACTTGTGGACTTCAACTCCCAGAATTCCTCAGCCAGCGTGCCTGGCTGAGGAATTATGGGAGTTGAAGTCCACAAGTCACAAAAGGGCCAAGTTTGAAGACCCCTGATCTAAAGGTCCTCCAGCTGGCTTTGTGCCTAAGGCAGGAGCAGAACTCATGGTCTCCTGGTTTTCTAGACTAATGATTTAACCACTAAATCAAACTGATTAACCAGAGAGTAGTGCTAAAATGAAACTCTTTATCTCTTTAAGGTAGGATGTTACTATGATGTGGTACAAGCTTTTGAGCTACGTGTTTTGACCTGCTGTATGGGCTTAAGAATCACTGGTGTAATTACAATGCAAAAACCATATTTCGCTTTCAATTTGTCAATCCTTTCCCATCCTTTTTCATCTCTTTGCGTCCTGGTGACTTGGTGGATCTGGGAATGGACGTATGTTGTCCTTCCTCTGAGATGTTTTTTTTCAACTTCTCTGTCTAGCATAGCATCCTGGGATTTCCTGACATTTTCTCATCAAAGTACAAACTCAATTCACCTCTGCTTAAATAAATAAATAAACTCTTCAAATCAGTCCAAATGAGAAGTATCAAATAATCAAGTCTGTTCCATATGACAGCTGGTGGCAGATGGCCTGGAGACAGGGGAATGGTGTGGATTGATGAGATATTTGTCTGAATTTATGTATGAGTGATTATAATGTGAAATAACTGGAACACTTGGATAGAAGAATGGACTTCCCTTAGAACTGGATGGCACTCCAGTTTTGTGCCAGCAAGGAAAGTATATACCCAAATGGAACACACATAGGACCTTTGTAGGAAAAAGGTGAGGAAAATAAAAACAAAAACAACATTGATAGAATGAGCAGTTGGCAGTTAAAATATCTGATATCAAGCATCCAAAATTGTTGGGATGGGTGCTTTGC
>JALGBA010004081.1:130000-237500 GCA_023970755.1 Azemiops feae
GGACTGAACTCTCAACCTTCCGAGTGTGAGGGGACCGTCTTCGCTTCTAGGCCACCGCGCGCCACTTATATAAAGAAAGCAACTTCCTTCAGAGAAAATAGGAAGGTTAAGAATTTTGGGGTGGGTGGGTGGGGGCTTTCCATTCAAAGCAGTCATATATTCAGAATCTCATGAGAAATTGTGGGCAGGGGTGAAAAATGGAAGGCTAAGTCATTTGAGAGGAATGCATTTCACTTCCCCGTCATATCTTCCCTGGTTAAATCAATAACTCATCTGCAGTTTCACTCCACTGAGAAATAGGCAGAGAAAGAGCATGAAGTTTGTGCCTCTGGAAACAGGTCAAGACTGTCTCTTGGCGAGGCTAGGCTAGTATTTCCACTAGAGTTTCTGAAAGTGTAACGGATAATTTTGCACGATGTTCCACTGAAGGGACTGCGATTTTGATTTTTGAGAAACTGTAAAGTAAAAAAAAAAAAGATAATTAACTTCCTTCGTCTTCCTTTGCTCCCTCCCTTTCTGCATTAACCAGCGCACTCTTTCTCAGATTAGCTCTTCCTATTTACACGTTATCCTTCTGACCATTTCTATAGCAGCTAGCACAGCAAAATGTTGCCATCGCATTCCAGACAGTTTTCCGGGGGTTTTTTTTTTGTGTGTGTGTTTTGTTTTTCACTAGAAATCTTCCCTTCTTTCTCCAGACTGGGTCTGCTTAAGCATTCCGGGTCAACTCTTCTGCAGTCTGGACTGCTTCCTCTTCAGGATGATTGCATACTTTTGTAAATAGATAAACCAGTCCATTTTGAGAGGGGAAACAAAAACAAAAGCAAAAAAAAGAATTAACATTCTGGAAGAACGTCGCTTTGCTTTGCGCATCTTAAGCAAAGCGAGTTTATGCAAAGTTAAGGGTTTTGCACTGCACCGTAGCATCCCTAGCAGGAAGCCTGTATTTGGCCCATCAAGTCCAACACACAAACACACACACAGGCACACAAACGCAGACACACAAATGTGGTGCAAACATTAATGCATCTCTGGAAGGAGGCTCTGTTTGAATATAATCAGCAGCTGAGTTCACCCTCTCCCTTGATAATTGACTCCATTAGTGCATTGCTTTTAGCATCAGGAATTGTTTCCTTAGCACTCATCCAGAAACCAGCAAGGAGTTTTGTGTAATGTGTGCTTGAAGAAGACTTGGCTTTTCTCGACAAGAAACACTGAAGATTGTTCCTCTTTTATGCACCCATTCCTTGCTTTGTTTTTTTGTTTTTTGTTTTTTTCTAAATGCACAGGTGAACTGAATTGAATTGAATTATTCTTACCGTACTATTGCCGTGCTTGTGATTCTCTTGGTGTGTCTAAATGTGAGATTGTTTTTTTCAAACTCTAACTTCTTTCTTTTTTTTCTTCTGCCCCCATTCCTTCTCTTCCCTTTGCCCCCGCCCACACCTCTTTGCAGATGGACCTCTTGGCCCCCGAGGACTGGCTGAAGCTACAGAAATGTGTACCCAAGAATGTCTTGTGCTGGGCCATTCAGACAATTGTTGGATGCCCCCTACCTTGGGTTCATACCCCCAGCCCAAATCTCCACTCTCCACCTTTGCACCTCCGAAGGAGTGGGTGAAGAAAGACAAACTGGTGAATGGACATACATTGACCAGGACCTGGAAAGAAGATAGCAACAGAAACCAGTTCAATGACCGAAAGCAATTTGGCTCTGGGGAAGGGCATTTCAACCCTGGCAATCACATGACAGACATTCCATTGGCTAACTTGAAGTCCTATAAACATGCAACAGGAGCCGTGGAGAGTCCGAAGGAAAACCAGCTATAAGGAATGGTTTCTTTGGAGCAGGGACTTTAGCCTAGTTAGACTTGCTAATACTGTGTGTGTGTATGTGTCAGAGCTTTATGTACTGGGTAGACCTCTAGAACTATGCGTCACATAGCTGAGATATGCATAACTGTGGGATAGCTCCATTGAATTACAAAGCAACAGCATTTCTACTAGTTGTGTGGTTTTGTTACATAGACATAATCAAACTCTTACAGAGATTCTCTCCATTTGGCAAATATCCTGGGTTTTTTCTTCTTTCTTTTTTCAATTTATTGGGGATAAGGGGGTGGAGCTGTTAATTAGCTTTTTTTTTTTTTTTAAAAAAAAAAAAAAGATATTTTTTATTTTTACCCTGGACTGCTGCTGTAAACAGTAGAAATATATATTGGAAGAATGAGAGGGAAAGGAAATATGGCGTGCATGTCTGTGTGTGTGAGTGAGAGAGAGACAGAAAGAGAGAGAGAGAGAGAGAGAGAGAGAGAGAAATGAATTGCAATTCTTAGAAAGTATATCCAATTAGAAAATTGTGTTATTGTCGCCATTGAACCCGTGCTGGGACTGCTATACTTGACATCTTTACTGAAACAAAACAACTAAAACTGCAAACATTAAACCTACTGTGCTATTAACAACGTTAGTGGACACTTGTTAAGTCAATCAGTGTTCAAGTACTTGTAAATAGAACAAATTATTACTAATAACTTTTGTGTACTTATAACGTTCACCTAAAAATACTGTAGCCTAATTCTGTGTTTCACGGTTACTTTTTTTTTCTTCCCCTACTTTATTTCCTTCCTTCCTTTTCTTTAAAAGAAAAGAAAAGCGTTTGTTTTGGTGATGGTGTTTCGTGTTAAATGATCTGTCTGACACACCATGTTCCAAGGAACTCAAAACACTTGTGTTAAAAACAGAGCAAATGAGGGGATGGGGGGGATGGGCATTTTGATTTCACTTTTTTTTTTTCCTAATTAGAAAAGAAAATCCTACCTGCTCGTTCTAAAGTATAAATGCACTTGAAAGAAGGGCTTTGAAATTTTAGCCACAATTATCATTTTTTTTTCTCTTAATATTCTGATTTGAAATCAAAGAGGAGCAACAGGGCTCATCAAGTGTGATAGAAGCTGGATGGGTGACTTTGACAGCAAAGTCGCAGGGCGTTGGCTGCATACTCACGTGAAAATACGATGTTAATCAAAATTAAATGGAGGGTTATTTGCTATGGACACAGTCTATTAAGATGGTTGGCTGAGTGAGCCCCAATGAAATTAGGGAGAGGTGTTCAAGAACTGATGTATCTCAATGGACCTTGGCCAGTCAAACCTTTAAGGTAATTGTGCCACTCCGCACCAATCTCTAGCAGTTGCTTTCTTTATACTTGGGTGAAATGTGTTTTTACTTAGGACAGTTCCTATTGCTGAAATGGCACCAGTTGTGTTGATCATCATCTGCCTTGATGTTGTAGTAACACAAGTGTTTTTAGATCATAGCCACAAAATATTTAATGTGTTGTGCCTTCATAATGTAACCAAGCATTCTCCTGGTAGGGTAGTTGGGGAAAAAATGACAGAGGTAAGTCTCTAATTCTTGCTGTTTAACTGTTTGTTCTCATCGTTGGTCAATGCCTGGCAGATAACCAGTTTCACGGTCACTTGAAAAAGGAACCAGCAAAGTGACTCTAATGTAATAAGATCTCAGTTGCATGTCTAACAAATCCTAATCAACAATCTTAGGCTTTTTGTTTTCTTAAGGCATGACAAAAAAATAATAATTAAACAAATAGCATGCAACATAGGGGAGAAATCGTCCTTAAAGGGGAAAAAAAAAAGTAAAAATTATCTTGTGCCACAGTTAAACATTAGTCTTCAAATAAACTCAGACAATAAAAGTTGAAAATATCAGTGGTTAATTTCTTTTTACCAACAACAGCGATGACAAAAAAAAAAAATTAAAACTAACTGAAGTTGTGTTGTATATAGCAGTTCTCATTTTCTTTCCTCCACAGTATAAAAGCATATAATGGGCTAGGGGTGCATTGCTTATTACGGTACTTACGTCCGTTTGTGAGGGGTGTTTGATGACTTTGACTGAATAAATATCTAAACAGTTTTCCTTGTTACTGCTTTGCCAGTTCAACGTTATTTACAGTTATTCAGCTCTTGCAATAAATGTTCTGAATTCCTGATTGTCTTGTGGGAGTTTTTAGCCTGATTAACTCACTGATGGGGGAAAGAAATAACAACAAGAAAGTAATATTCCCACTCTTGTCAATTGTCTGCTGTCCCTCCCCTGGATCTCTCCCACTTCCCTGTAGGAGATGACCAGGCTAAGCCCGAGGGAGGAGTCAAATGCATCATCAGTCATGAGTCCCTGTGTTCCCACAAGTGATTTAAGTCCAGCCCATCTTGAATGCCTTTCTTATCTCCCACTCATTTCCCTTGACCGCTAGTGGCTCAGATTCTTGTAGAGAGCTTAAACTTGCAATAAACCTTTATACTCATTTGAACTGCCTGAATCTCCTGATTTCCCTGACACTTAACATGCACACACACACACACACACACAAACAAATTCACGGTAGTACAGCCAGTTGAAATTGGCAAAGATTGAGAATATTGAAGTCTCTGGAGAAAGGTTAGGATAATGTATAACATGTATGAGTGACAGCAATCTTTAAAAGTAGAACGAAAAGCAAGACGTCAGCCATGGGCTGAGTCTTAATCCACCTTTGACAGGGTACAGTGGGTAACAGGGGGAAAGTAATTGGTTTACAGACATACTTTTTAAGGCCAATTGCTTTCTACCTCCTTGTCTTTATCACAATAGGCTAGAAGCTCTAGGCGACCTAGAGTATAAGTGCTGCTAATGGTGATATTCCAGTTTTCAATTTTACAATTTTCCTTCCTAAATTACCACACATTAGGCCTTTCCCTTACCTAAATACACAGCATGTTGTTGTCCAAAAATCCAATGAAACAGTCACTGTTAGCCAAACAAGGATATGATTAAAATTTAGCAGTAAATAACAGGTACAAAATAGTCCCAGTCGAGTTTAAATTTAATTCCAAGTAACTTAATCCCAGTCAAAGATAATGGAGATAATAGTTAAGCATTCCTAGAAGATTATGGGGATGCAGACCGTTGAAGTTATGGTTCAGTTTGAGGATTTTTTTAAAAAAATATTATTTAAACAAGTTAAATTTTATGTCCAATAAAGAGACATAATTACTTGAGGGAACAGATTTCTTAAAGACATGGCGTTCTTATTGACTTACTTCTCAGTGAAGAGCAGATTGATGCTGGAGTCAACATGAACCTCGAAACATCTAATATTTTTGAAGTGCGAACTTCTCTAAAAACCATTAAGCAGACTGAAGACCGAAGAAGCTACTTGGATAAGCAGCGAAAAGTTTTAAACCAACAATGCAAAGTAATCCAGTTGCCACAACTCAACTTCCAGACTATTAAGAAAAAAAACACTTTTATTTCCTATAAAATTCCTGTATTTGTTCACATACCTAGAAATAGATTACAGGTACTCTGTAAGGTCAAATAAAATATAAAAAGTCTATTTTAGAATAGACTTTCTATTTAGAATAGAAGCCTTCATCATTGCTACTATTAGTAAGGTGACAACATTAATAATAAATTGCAATTGTTAATCTCTCGTGGATAAATATAACTTTGAGAAGGGATTTCAAGGAGAGATGCATTTAGGTGCTAGAGCAGGGGATCTTCAAACTTGGCCATTTTATGACTTGTAGACTTCAACCCCCAGAATTCCTCAGCCAGGCACGCTGACTGAGGAATTCTGGGAGTTGAAGTCCACAAGTCATAAAAGGGCCAAGTTTGAAGACCCCTGGTTTACATGATAAAAAGTGTATTGGGGGAAAGTTCTAATACCAATTGTCATAATAAATATCTACTGTCAGAAGAAGAAAAATACACTGTATAAAAACCAAAAGACCAGGAAAGAAAACAATGGACTAGCTTTCTATGTACCGTCAGAGAAGTTTTGTCTGTGTGTTCCCTCCTTTGAATGCCTTGAGTATATCCACTATGTTCCTTTCAGGGCATATGTCACTCCAGGGAACCAGAAAAAGTAGCGTTTCCCACCAGTCAATGCAGAATGCTGATTTAAAGAGGAAAGAGGCTATTTCCTTCTTGAAAAGAAATCCTTAACTTTTTCTGAAAAGTTGCTTGTGGTCCTTCCTAAGCCTTGCACATCTTAACATTGTCCTGGCAAGCATTTGGATTCATTAAGAAAAAAAAAAAAAGACCAGCTGTAATTGGGGAGTGAGCCAAGAACCAGATCTAAATCCAATTAAAGGCATCGAGAGTTTTCTGCGGACTTCAATGGAATCTGATCTTGGCCTTGGTTTATACCCAGATATCGCCCTTTTGCTTCCATCCAACGAGTTGACACAGTTTCTCTGACACCCAAACACTTCTGGGCAAATCCTGTATATCTCTCAATAAGCCTTTGGTTTCCATCCTGACAGGAATTCAGCCATGTGGAAAGGAAGGACTCTTTTCCTCCCGTTGTAAAGCTGAGACATGCAGATCGGCCTGAGGGACTTTTCGGAGGAATCAAATCACATGAACCAGAGCCAGGCATTAGGGAGTGATTAACAGTGAAGCCTGCTTGGACCCACAATTGCTGTCATTTTCAGAAGCCTGGCCTCAGTAGGAAAACACTGGAACTTCCCCCTTCTGCCCTTCCAACTAAACTACTAAAGCATACAGAAGTCTGCAAGAGCTCAGCTATAACAGGAGATCTTTGGGATTGCATCTTGTTAGAAGTATAATAAGCGAAAGCAATGTTTAAAATGTGATGGAAAGATTTCATGAGCCGACCCATTTAGCTTGCAAGTATTGAACTAGCTCTCAAAGAGTCTGATATGACATGATAGCAGTGTTCCAATATTTGAGGGGCTGCCACAAAGAAGGGGGGGGGGAAGAATCAACCTATTTCCAAAGCACCAGAAGGCAGGACAAGAAGCAAAGGATGGAAACTAATCAAGGAGAGAAGCAACCTAGACCTAAGGAGAAATTTCCTGGCGGTTAGAACAATTAATGCAGGGGTCTTCAAACTTGGCCCTTTTATGACTTGCGGACTTCAACTCCCAGAATTCCTCAGCCAGCGTGCCTGGCTGAGGAATTCTGGGAGTTGAAGTCCATAAGTCATAAAAGGGTCAAGTTTGAAGACCCCTGAATCAATGGGTGGAACAGCTTGCCTTCAGAAGTTGTGGGTGCTCCACCCATCACTGGAGACTTTTAAAAAGACAGCCACTTGTCTGAACTGGTATAGGGTCTCCTGCTTGAGCAGGGAGTTGGACTAGAAGACCTCCAAGGTCCCTTCCAACTCTGTTATTCTGTTAATCTCTTATTCTGATTCAACGTAATAAATGTTTCGCAGGTAGGCGGGAAAAACAGTAAGTGTCCATTCTCAGGAAAGTCATGCTATGAAGAGAAATAATTTGCAGAAGTGTGCATTAATTAAAGCAATGAAAGCTATCCATATGTATACACCTTGCAGAACCATTAGAGCACATCCTCACGTATAGACCAATGGAATTCATGCATTGGCTTGAACATTACAGTTACTGATTTTATAATTTAAAATTTAGGAGATGTTCACCCGTGTATACAGCTTTTCAGCTCTCCTGATTTATTTTGGTTCATCTGCTTCTTTGTGTTGCTCCTTATTATTCAATTGTAGGCTATTCTGAAGTTCTTCTGGAGAGGTATCTTGTTTTCAAGCTTGGGCCTTTTTCAACACGGCATCATCTTCCCATCTTGAAGAAGGACAAATCGATAAAGAAACACTCAAGTAGTTTTATGTAGTCAAGAATCCTGTATGTATTTGGGAATCTGTAGTGAACAAAAGACTTTGAGGTTGTAAATCTGCATGAAAAAGAAGTTCATGGTTTGCTTTCCAGTATAGTGAATCCCACAGGACTTTTGTCATGGTGAAGGTAATAAGACTCATTGGACTGCATGGAAGGCATCATATCCAGCTTCCTCCAGAGGACCTTAAAGATCTTGGGATTGCCGTATTTCTACAGAGGGCATCATTTCTTACATTCTGCTAGTGGCAGGATATCTAAGACCGACTACTTCATAGAAACAAATCATGAGTGGCACACATTGATACATTGTGATGGTACAACGATATACCTATTTGTGAATGGACACCGCTGGCATTCAGTGGATGGAATGACCAGAATGTATCCTTCCTTCCTTCCTTCCTTCCTTCCTTCCTTCCTTCCTTCCTTCCTTCCTTCCTTCCTTCCTTCCTTCCTTCCTTCCTTCCTTCCTTCCTTCCTTCCTTCCTTCCTTCCTTCCTTCCTTCCAGTTATTAAAATGAGAAAGAAAATGAGAAAAAAAAATCACGGAGACTGGCTTTTACTCATCAGCACAAATCCCAGAGGAAGGCATTCTGAAGGCACAGATTCTACATACATACATACATACATACATACATACATACATACATACATACATACATTCATACATACTAGAACAGAACAGAACAGAACAGAATAAAGCTGCAAGGGGCCTTGGAGGTCTTCTAGTCCAGCCCCCTGCTCAAGCCGGAGAACCTATACCATCTCAGACAAGTGACAAGTCTAGCCTCTTTTTAAAACTCTCCAGTGATGGAGCGCCCACGATTTCTGGAGGCAAGCTGTTCCACTGGTTAATTGTCCTCACTATCAGGAAGTTTCTCCTTTTCCAGGTTGCTTCTCTCGTTGACCAGTTTCCAACCATTGTTTCTTGTCCTGCCCTCTGGTGCTCTGGTGAACAACCTGGCCCCCTCTGCCTTGTGGTAGCCCCTCAAATACTGGAACACTGCTATCATGTCTCCCCTATTTCTTCTTTTCTTTAGACTAGCCAAACCCAAGTCCTGCAGCCGTTCTTCGTATGTTTTAGTCTCCAAGCCTTTGATCATCTTATTTGCTCTTCTCTGATTTTTTTCCCAAACGCTCAACATCTTTTTTGTAATGTGGTGAGCAAAATTGGCTGCAGTATATACATACATACATACATACATGTATTTTATCTAGGATGTATTTCTCCAGAATGACTTTCTCTGTGATGTAATAACAATGTAGTTGAATGATGACTTATATGCTGCTTTACCAAATACCTTCTGCTGCTCCTTTTTCTCCAATCTATTCTCCTCCTCCTCCTCCTCCTCCTCCTCCTCTTCCTCCTCCCCCTCCTCCTCCCCCTCCCTTTTTTAATTAAAAAAAAGCAATCAACCAGAATTAGAAACACTCCCTGGGTGATAGTAATAACACTTTCTGGGTGACACGTTAACACACATTAGCACGTGTGTATGTTAGTATTAGGAAAAGAAAGTAAAACAAAATATGCTGCAATGTAATATCATAGATATTTTCTTTACTCCATTTCTAAATATTTTTCTTTCTCAGCACTGATCCTGGCATAAGAGTGCACAATCTTTTATGCACATTTATTTGCAAATATTATAATGAGAAGCATTATTTCTCCAGACATTTGTCTGGGAATGGATTGGAGTTGTGTGTTGTTGTTTTTCTTGAATTGTTATAATGTAGTACTTGTTATATGTGTAATGTTTGGAAAGAAATTGTTCCAGGCTCTAAGAAATTGAATGCTGAAGCTGGCCAACCATAACTATTTTATGTTTGAAGTTATAATTTCATAGATAGATAAATACAGTATATATATATATATATATATATATAATTACATATATCTGTAATTACTAACCACCATTTGGTATTATAGCCTGAAACCCACTGGGGAGAGTTTTACGGAAATTTAATATGTAATTTATTTGCATTCTCCTTCTCCAACAATAACTTTAAGTAAACAAAAGTCTTATCACATTGAGTACAGTTGTAGAAGTAGGTTTGTTGTTTTGCTCCTGGAAATTGAAACATGTATGAAAAATATAATTATCGAATACACTTCTAGTCCATCAAGCTCTCACAAAATAAATTGGTAGCAGGTCACATTTATTTATTTGTTTATTTATTTAGAAATTTATTTGCCACCCATCTCATATCTAACAACTCTGGGTGATTTACAACATAAACATTTTCTTTCTTTCTTTCTTTCTTTCTTTCTTTCTTTCTTTCTTTCTTTCTTTCTTTCTTTCTTTCTTTCTTTCTTTCTTTCTTTCTTTCTTTCTTTCTTTCTTTCTTTCTTTCTTTCTTTCTTTCTTTCTTTCTGATAAATTCTTTAAAAAACGCAAAGCCAGTTTCATTTGCATATTTGCTTCATATTTTGTAAAACCACCCATTTCAGTGGGATTAAAGAAAATAATAATAATGATGAAACAAAATCTAATGATGTGTGAATATTCATCCATTCATGCACAGATAGATTTGGACTAACTCAGAATCTAAAATTTATAGACTGAGGTTTTTTTTTCTTCTTCTTCTTTGAGCTGAATGTAAGTGAATTGATTTGGACTGAAGTGGGCCAATTCAGATGCTTTTCACAGATCGAAATATGTTTTCTGATTGTTGGCCCTAATTAGTCTAGCTCAGGCTTGGTCTGATATATAGAACTGATGACATTTGATTTGAATTTTCTGAACTGATTTAAAAGTTGAATTAAATGGAGTTTTCAAATCATTTGAAATGTTCAGATCATAAATGTTCAGGCCATAAACACCACACCTATAATTGTAAATCTATGGCTTCAGATGTAGCCCCAGATTGCATTCCACAGCTTGCATAACCCACTGGCATTGTAATCTAGTAAAATCTCCAAGGTCATCAATTCTGTGCCTTAATGAATGTCAATTGATAACTTTTCCACTCCACTCCACTCTACTCCATTCCATTCAACTCCACTCCACTCCACTCCACTCCACTCCACTCCACTCCACTCCACTCCATTCCATTGAAACTCCGCTCCACTCCACTCTATTCCATTCAACTCCACTCCACTCCACTCTATTCCATTCCATTCCACTCCATTCCATTCATCTGCACTCCACTCCACTCCACCCCACCCCTCTCCACTCTATTCCATTCCATTCCACTCCACTCCACTCCACTCCATTCCATTCCATTGAAACTCCATTCCACTCCACTCCACTCCACTCTACTCCATTCCATTCAACTCCACTCCACTCCACTCCATTCCATTGAAACTCCGCTCCACTCTACTCTATTCCATTCAACTCCACTCCACTCCACTCTATTCCATTCCATTCCACTCCATTCCATTCCTCTGCACTCCACTCCACTCCACCCCACCCCTCTCCACTCTATTCCATTCCATTCCACTCCACTCCACTCCACTCTATTCCATTCTGGCTGACAATTAACCACTGTAAGCAGTTGCGTATTTTCTGAATATGTGAACTGTCACCTCTGGAAAAAAATATATGCTGTTCCACAATGGTTCTTTTTTGAATCGAGATTACCCCACACCTGTCTTTTCAACGGGCCTTGAGAGTAAGAATGTTATGAGCAGCTCCCTCCTCTGATAGGGATCTAATAATTGTAAAGTCTGACTTCCCACTGGTGCTTTTTCGCGACATAATATCATTTATGTCTTAAATACTGTCCTTTTAAATCTTATTTAAAATAATAATAACGACAACGACAACGACAACGACAACGACAACGACAACGACAACGACAACGACAACGACAACGACAACGACAACAACAACAATAACAATAACAATAATAATAATAATAATAATAATAATAATAATAATAATAATAATATAATAATAATAATAATAATAATAATAATAATAATAATAAAGTTGGAAGGGACCTTGGAGGTCATCCAGTCCAACCCCCTGCTCAGGCAGGAAACCCTATACCATTTCAGACAAATGGCTGTCCAGTCTCTTCTTAAAAACTTCCAGTGTTGGAGCATTCACAGCTTCTGGAGGCAAGCTGTTCCACTGGTTAATTGTCCTCACTGTCAGGAAATTTCTCCTTAGTTCTAGGTTGCTTCTCTCCTTGATTAGTTTCCATCCGTTGCTTCTTGTCCTGCCTTCAGGTGCTTTGAAGAACAGCTTGACTCCCTCTTCTTTGTGGCAACCCCTGAGTTATTGGGACTCTGCTATCCTGTCCCCCCTCGTCCTTCTCTTCATTAAACTAGACATAGCCAATATTAACTGATTAAAGTTCACACAATGCTGCTTTCCCAGCTGAGCAATAATTTTCTTTATTGGTGGAAATGTTCCTCCACATTATTTCAACTGTGTTATATTTTATATTCCTTATAAATAAAACGCAAGCAAAGCCAAACATTCAGAGAATATTTGAGTGCCCAGTAAATGAATTGAACATATGAGATGTCAAATTTAAGCAAATACACTTCTGAAAATAACTCTGGGGATTGAGATCACTTCCCTGTTCTTCTTGCCAGAACCAGTCCCTTGCAGTGGTGGAGCTGAAGAACATTTAGGATCATGAAACCTTATTTGGAATCTCTGTCATAAAGTAAATTAAAATGACTTAATCTGAAAGGTCTTCACTAAAGATTGAATATTCTGGAATATCATGGATGCACAGCAAAAGAATTAAGGACTTAGTTGCTTGCGAAGAGAGGAATTACATTAGGATAGACTTAACTCTTCTGTTGGTAATAACTGGACTTGAAAATGCTCCCCTTTCAGTAGAACATGTCTGACATTTTAAAATCCTGTTTGTAGCTAAGAAAACCCTTAATTTTCAAGCAAGTCTGCTATTGTTATTTTTGTCACAGTGTCAGTTACAAGACAAATTGGATTGAAATGTTGACTAACTGAAATTGATTTTACCAGTTGATTTATATAGGACTAACTTACTCTGCATCAAAAAACAGAGCATTGCACTGGTGTTGAAACTACAGTTCACTGTCAAGATGGGCAAGGAAGAGCTGGCTGGGAGCTATGGGAGTTGTAGTCATAACATGTCAAGAAGGTCCCAGGATAGGATACTCTGATGCATAATCTAGTTCTGGTTTGGAAGCATCACTGCTTCAGACAGGAAGGTGGTGCAGAGAGTGGTGAGGATGGCCGAAAAGATCATTGGCAGTTCCCTCCCTCCCATCCAGGACATAGCACAGAAGCGTTGCTTGAGCAGGGTCCGTAGGATTATCTGGGACACGACACATCCTCTTCACGACCTGTTTTCCTTGTTACCTTCTGGGAGGAGGGGGCTTCGTGGTATCCGTAGCAGAACATCCAGATTCAGCCATAGTTTCATTCCATATAGCATTAACCTTGTGAACTCTCAAGCTTCCTCCTTCCGTTATATATTCAAGATGGACAGTATTTAATATTTATTTGTTACGTATATGTAGGGGTGTGGGCCTATACATATGTTGTTCATAGTATGTTTAGGTGTGTGTCATGTATGTGTTTCACTTTGAGAGCGGACAACTAAATTTCATTTTTTGATGTGTGCCATTGTGCCCAGTAAAAAAATGATAATAAAGGTTATCTTATCTTATCTTATCTTATCTTATCTTATCTTATCTTATCTTATCTTATCTTATCTTATCTTATCTTATCTTATCTTATCTTATCTTATCTTATCTTATCTTATCTTATCTTATCTATTCAATCAAAGTACATCAGAAAATATATTTCTGAAACTAACTCTGAAGATCTAGATAATTTCTGGCTCATCCTACAATCAAAACTTTAAAGATGCAATGTATAAATACAAATAGTGCAAGAAAACCAAGTTTAAAATTAGGACTGGGATACTAACAGCAACGAATCTGAAAAAAGATTTTAAAAATAGAACGGAATAACTTGAGTTAGGTGTGTGCAACATATACATACACATAATTTAAATTAAGCAGTTCTCTTTGAACTATGGAACCAGCCATCACTATAGTGACAGATAGAACAGACAAAAAGACCAGATATTTATATCATGAAATATAGGAAGAATTCCAATAAATGTCAAGGTGTAATCACCGGAGGAAAAATGGCTATATAGTTTGAATTATTTGCTTCTTCTTTGACAACATGTTTAAATTGGTTCATTTTCCATCAGCACATTTTTCTTAGCTCCTGTCTTCATTTCATGGGTATTTTATAATTGTTTTAATTTCCAATTTTATTTCAAAGAATGAGCTTGTGAAAAAACGCCTGAGGTTGCTTTTAAACTAGTTTTTTTCCTTATCCTTCTCTCTCATTTTTTTTTTTAAATTTCTTTCCTGATGGGCTCTCTTCACTTTATGCCATTCTGTTGTTCAGCCTTTACAAAGGCAAGATTGACAATGGATAGGTTTTAAAATGATTTTGAAGTTGAGTCAACATTATTTTCAATATTCTGTTGAATCACTTTTCAAGTATCTTTAGTGCCTGAAGGGGCTTTTAAAAAAGACATGGAAACATCTGATGCTACCATTTTATTTTATTTTTTTTGGTCTTGCTATTCAAAAGGACATTCCACTTTGTTCAAGGGGTTCTCCTCCTAGGTGAGCATATAGAAAACTGCAGGCTTGGAGTTTCATTTCTGAAAGTCCTGGTTCAAAAACCTATTTGCAGAGGGTTGTCTCCTGTGTATTATCTGGACACAGAATTATTATTATTATTATTATTATTATTATTATTATTATTATTATTATTATTATTATTATTATTATTATTATTATTATTATTATTATTATTATTATTATTATTATTATTATTATTATTATTATTATTATTATTATTATTATTATTATTATTATTATTATTAATAATAATAATAATAATAATAATAATAATAATAATAATAATAATAATAATAATAATAATAATAATAATAATAATAATAATAATAATAATAATAATAATAATATCATCATCATCATCTCAGGTCCTTGGTAAGGATTCGATAGATAGACAAAAATGCCAAATCCAGTCTGAACAGCTGGCTGTCTGTGCAATGATCAATAATAATAAAGTTGGAAGGGACCTTGGAGGTCATCGAGTCCAACTACCTGCTCAGGCAGGAAACCTTATACCATTTCGGACAAATGGCTGTCCAGTCTCTTCTTAAAAACTTCCAGTGTTGGAGCATTCACAACTTCTGGACGCAGGTTGTTCCACTGATTAATTGTTCTAATTGTCAGGAAATTTCTCCTTAGTTCTAGGTTGCTTCTCTCTTTGGTTAGTTTCCATCCGTTGCTTCTTGTCCTGCCTTCAGGCGCCTTGGAGAATAGCTTGACTCCCTCTTCTTTGTGGCAGCCCCTGAGATATTGGAACACTGCTATCATGCAATATTGGAATTCAACATTATGGAAGCACAAGCAATAGAACACAGTCAAACTAGAGTCTTGGACTTCAAGAGAGCTAATTTCAATAAACTTAGAGAGGGCTTGGGAAGCATTCCATGGATGAGAATCCTCAAGGGGAAAACAACTCAAGAAGCTTGGGAAATTTTGAAAAATGAGATAATAAAAGCCCAGTTTAGCACAATACCAACAAAGAGGAAAAATAACAGCTCTCAAAAGAAACCAACATGGCTGCATAAAGAACTCTCTGACAAATTGAAAGATAAAAAGGACAAGTATAGAAAGTGGAAAGAGGGGCACATAACTAAGTCAGAATATCAGCAAATAGCCTGAGCCTGCAAAGATGAAGTGAGGAAAGCTAAGGCTCAAAATGAACTAAGGCTTGCAACCAAAGTCAAAAATAACAAAAAAAGCTTCTTTCAACATGTAAAAAACAAGAAAAAAGCGAAGGAAATGATTGGTCCATTAGTGGGTGAAAGTGGCAAGAAGGTGACAAGCAACAGGGAGAAAGCAGAACTATTTAACTCATTTATTGCATCTGTCTTTACACAAAGGGAAAAAACAGACCAACCTATCAAAAATAGTGCCATAAAAAACAGAATAGAAACACAACTTAAGATAGGCAAGAA
Source organism: Azemiops feae (assembly GCA_023970755.1). NCBI lineage: Eukaryota > Metazoa > Chordata > Lepidosauria > Squamata > Viperidae > Azemiops > Azemiops feae. Next base: position 145,705 of record JALGBA010004081.1, read on the forward strand.
AATGGTAAGTGAGCACCTGTCCAGCCTAGACGAGTTCAAATCACCAGGACCAGATGGATTACACCCCAACGTTCTCAAGGAACTGGCAGATGTGATCTCAGAACCACTGAACTAAATTTTTCAAAGATCCTGGAGCACTGGGGAACTACCAGAGGACTGGAAAAGAGCTGATGTAGTTCCCATCTTCAAAAAAGGAAAAAAAATGGACCCAGGAAACTACAGACCTATCAGCCTGACCTCAACACCTGGGAAGATTCTGGAAAAGATAATCAAACAACGAATCAGCGAACACCTAGAGGCAAACAAAATCATTACTAAAAGCCAACATGGGTTTGTCAAAAACAGATCATGCCAGACAAATCTTATTGCATTCTTTGACCAAGTGACAAAATTAGTGGATCAGAGGAATGCTGTGGATATAATTTACTTGGACTTCAATAAGGCATTTGATAAAGTAGATCACAATCTACTACTTGACAAGATAGAAAAATGTGGGGTAGACAGCATCACCACCAGATGGATCCGTAGCTGGCTGACCGGCCATACTCAGCATGTGGTCCTCAATGGAACCGCATCTACATGGAGGGAAGTGTGCAGTGGGGTGCCCCAGGGCTCTGTTCTTGGCCCAGTGCTCTTCAACATCTTCATCAACGATTTGGACGATGGGATAGATGGGGAACTCATCAAATTTGCAGATGACACCAAGCTGGCAGGAATAGCCAACACTCCAGAAGATAGGCTTAAGATACAGAAGGATCTGGACAGACTTGAACACTGGGCACTATCTAATAAAATGAAATTCAATGGTGAAAAAAGCAAGGTTCTACATTTAGGCAAGAAAAACCAAATGTACAGGTATAGTATAGGGGGTACCTTGCTCAATAGTAGTAACTGTGAGAGGGACCTCGGAGTCCTAGTGGACAATCACTTAAATATGAGCCAGCAGTGTGCTGCAGTTGCCAAAAAGGCCAACACAATGCTAGGCTGCATTAACAGAGAGATAGAATCAAGATCACGTGAAGTGTTAATACCACTTTACAATGCCTTGGTAAGGCCACACTTGGAATACTGCATCCAGTTTTGGTCACCGCGATGTAAAAAAGATGTTGAGACTCTAGAAAGAGTACAGAGAAGAGCAACAAAGATGATTAGGGGACTGGAGGCTAAAGCATATAAGGAATGGTTGCTGGAATTGGGTATGTCTAGTTTAATGAAGAGAAGGATGAGGGGGGACATGATAGCAGTGTTCCAATATCTCAGGGGCTGCCACAAAGAAGAGGGAGTCAAGCTATTCTCCAAAGCGTCTGAAGGCAGGACAAGAAGCAACGGATGGAAACTAAGCAAGGAGAGAAGCAACCTAGAACTAAGGAGAAACTTCTTGACAGTTAGAACAATTAACCAGTGGAACAACCTGCCTCCAGAAGCGGTGAATGCTCCAACACTGGAAGTTTTTAAGAAGAGACTGGACAGCCATTTGTCCGAAATGTTATAGGGTTTCCTGCCTGTTATAGGGTTGGACTAGATGACCTCCAAGATCCCTTCCAACTTTATTATTATTATTATTATTATTATTATTATTATTATTATTATTATTATTATTATTATTATTATTATTATTATTATTATTATTATTATTATTATTATTATTATTATTATTATTACCCCTTGTCCTTCTCTTCATTAGACTAGACCATGGGTCGGCCAGCCGAAACATCCAACGAGCCGCACGGACCCGTTTCCCTAAAAAAAAAACCCCTGGCAGCCGCACCCGCCCGCGCATGCGCGCGCACCCGCGTATGCCCGTTCGCGCATGTGCGCCCGTTCGCGCATGCGCGCCCGTTCACGCATGCGCGTGCGCACCCGTTCGCACATGCGCACACGCCCGCGCGTGCGCATGCGCCCGCGCACGTGCGCATGCGCGTGCGCATGCGCCCGCGCACGTGCGCATGCGCGCCCCAAAATGGCGGCGGAGGCTCCGGAGCCGCAGGTGATCCCTCAAAGAGCTGCATGCGGCTCCGGAGCCGCGGGTTGCCGACCCGTGGACTAGACATACCCTATTCTAGCAACCGTTCCTTATATGTTTTAGCCCAGGGCTTTTCAACCTTTTTACCGATTGTACCACTTTTAGGATATGGCAATATTCAAGTACCACTTGGTGACAAAAAAAAAAAAACTGTTCAAAGTTGCAATTGCACTGAAATGACTTATGACCATTTTCCACACTTATGACCATTGCAGCAACAGGGTCATGTGATTTATATTTGGATGCTTTGCATCTGATTCATATTTATGATGGTCACAGTGTCCCAGGGTCATGTGATCCCCTTCTGCAACCTTTTGACAAGCAAAGTCAATGGCAGAGCTGCTGGTGGCTAAGTGCTAAGGCGGGACTTCCTTCCCTGCCTCCCTTCCCTGCCTCCCTTTTTCTCATTCCCATCTCCTTCTGAAGGAAGAATTTGAACCCCCCCCCCATATTTTCCCTCTTCCATATATTGATCAAACAAGGAAAGGCCTCCAGAGACAGAAAAGAGTGAACTAGCTTAAAAAGGCACTTCCCCTTTAAGAATTAGCTACTGGCTAGAAAGGAAAGTAAGGAGCCCGGCCGGCACTTAAGGAAGAAAAAAAAATGTAAGTACTGGCTGCCGGCTAAGGCAGCCTCCCCAAATGGCTCCATTCACAAGTAAAATCTGCAGCTCCAGAGGACTCTCTCACTGTAAGTCTTTGCCTGTGCTGGCTCTTTCCCTTCCCCACTACACTTGGCTAGGCAGGGCTGCGTACCACCTGCCACTCATTAATGTACCACAAGTGTTACATGTACCACAGGTTGAAAAGCCCTGTTTTAGCCTTCAGTCCCCTGATCATCTTTGTTGCTCTTCTCTGTACTCTTTCTAGAGCAGGGGTGTCAAACTCACGATGTATCGTGCCTTTCTTTCCATTGCTAGCAATGGGGTGGGTGCGGTTTCGCTATGATGCATCCGGCCCGCAGGCCAGCAGTTTGACATCCCTGTTCTAGAGTCTCAAAACATCTTTTTTACATCGTGGTGACCAAAACTTTTCTTTGAAGACATTTTGCTTCTCATCCAAGAAGCTTCTTCAGCTCTGACTGGATGGTGGGGAATGGACAGATTTATATTCCTTGCATACAACTGGTCATTTGCAGCCTTTTAGAGAATTGTTGAGGCCACCTGGAGGTTTATCTGTGTCCTCAGTGTCACCTGAGTAGTGCAAACATGTGTGGATCCTTCTTGGCTGCAGGATATTTTCTGCCCTGTGTCCCTTCACTGTTGAAGACAGGTGCAGGCTGTTGGGGATGAATCTGTGTTGTCTGCATCTCAAACTGAAGTGCAAAATGGTTCCTGTAGTCCTGTAGTTCCTGAGGACACAGGTAAACCTTGAAATGACCTCAACAACTCTCTAAAAGAATGCAAGAAACCAGCTGTCTGCAAGGAATACCAATCCTTCCATTCCCCACCATCCAGTCAGAGCTGAAGAAGCTTCTTGGATGAGAAGCAAAACGTCTTCAAAACAAACAAACAAACAAAAAAAAAAAACAAGAAGAACCAATTGCTTCCTGAAAAAGCATCTTTGGGACCGTTTGTCTGAAGTTTCCTTATTGAAATGTTTGCCAGTCTTGTAGAAGCTGATCTTGTATCCCTGGAACTTGGTCAGACATTGGGAAAAAAAATCTACAGAATGCAGTCTCCATTTCTTAATGAATTCCTACCAAGCACAATCCACTTCAATTACATGACTACAAAGTTAAGATGTGTAGTAACAAAGCTGGGAGCACAGCTCATCAGTGTTTTCTTCCTAAGAAGATTCTGGAGGATTTCTTCACTCCTTTTCTTTGAATCAAGCTTGATTCCAGATGAGTTAGTTGTTGTTGTTGTTGCTGTTAGTTGCGAAGTCGTGTCCGACCCATCATGACCCCATGGACAACATTCCTTCAGGCCTTCCTGTCCTCTACCATCTTCTGGAGTTCATTTAAGCTGACACCTACTGCTTCAGTGACTCCATCCAGCCACCTCCTCCTCTGTCGTCCCCTTCTTCTATTGCCCTCAATCTTTCCCAGCATCAGGCTCTTCTCCAGTGAGTCCTTCCTTCTCATTAGGTGGCCAAAGTATTTGAGTTTCAACTTCAGGATCTGGCCTTCTAAAGAGCAGTCGGGGTTGATCTCTTCTAGGACTGACCGGTTTGAACGCCTTGCAGTCTAAGGGACTCGTAGGAGTCTTCTCCAGCACCAGAGTTCAAAGGCCTCAATTCTTTGGCGCTCAGCCTTTCTTATGGTCCAACTTTCACAGCCATACATTGCAACTGGGAAAACCATGGCCTTGACTATACGCACTTTTGTTGGCAGGGTGATGTCTCTGCTTTTTAGTATGCTGTCTAGATTTGCCATAGCATTCCTCCCCAGGAGCAAGCGTTAGTTAGTTAGTAGATTCATCTATATAGTTTCTTGAAAACAACTCAGAAGAGGTTTTCCGTTGACTTAACAAAACAGAACAACAGAGTTGGAAGGGACCTTGGAGGTCTTCTAGTTCAACCCCCTACACGAGCAGGAGACCCTATATTATTCCAGATAATTTGGTTGAATCTACTTGGGTGTGGTGAAAACAGGAATATTTAGGCTTCTGTTACCCTGCCATATTATACATACTGCTGGATGAGGGTAGGAAAAGGGCTGTGTTAGTGTATAATGATAATAACAGAATAACAGAGATGGAAGGGATCTATAACACTCTGGACAAACAGCTGTCCAATTTTTTTTCTGGGAAACCTCCAGTGATGGAGCACCCACAACTTCTAAATGCAAGTGGTTCCACTGGTTAATTGGAACCATGGTTAAGCTCTCCAAGGTTGTCTATAGCCACGTGATACAGTGGTAGTTGCCTATCCAAGTACTAAAGAACAAGATTGAGAAGCACTTCATACAGTATGTGATTCCAGGAAAGTGCTTCTGAGAATGTGATAGCACATGTGCTCATGTGGTTTCTTTAACGTATACAAGAGTCCAATCACTCTTGACCCTCTACTTTAATAAAGTTCAGTCTTTCAAAGTACTTCACACGGTTTTAAGTGAGTGTTTGCACTAGAGTGTGTAAAAAAAAAAAAAAAGATACAGAGGGAGAGAAAAAGACTTTATTTGAAGTCCAGAACCACAGGGACCTATCCCAATGACTCAATATTCAGCATTGAAACATAAGCATGTAATGGAGACATGGCTGAGATGAAAACATTGCCCATAAATCAACATTTTAGCACTACTAGAATTGGCTGTAGATGCTCTGTTAACATCTGGAGAGTCATAACAATTCATAGATTCGGTGCCAAGATGATTTCGATAGTTTACATGAATATTCAACAATGATAGCAATTACTTATCTCATATTTTCCAGGAGCTGCATCCTTTTTCCCCACTGGGTTATTGTTTACTCTGGGGACTCATGAGCCATCAAAGAAGGATTTTTTTTTTTTTTTAACAGAAAATGAGCTGCATTTAGACTGATACAGGAGAAAGAGAGAATGAAATCACTTAAATAAGTGCTCCTGATTCCACCTAGTATTGTGGATTTTACTGCACATGTTTGCTCTGGTGTTTTCCCTCTTAACCTTCTGCTCCTGCTTCATACATTTCCGGTTATTTGTTCCAGCAGAAAATAACTGCAAAGACAGTTGTTGTTAAAGGTATATAGAGCATTGCAATTTCCCAAGCCCTGAATAGACATTGAAAGAGATGTGTCTTACCTGCAGGCTGACAATCTACGAGACATGACACAAAATGAAAAAGGGAAGCAAGCTCTGTGCCACCAGTCCTCCTTAGACCAATTCAATCTTTTGATGTTCTTCTGAAAGACAGTGGACACAGGTTATTTATATATATATATATATATATTATTGATGATTTCTTTTTTCCCCCCACTCAATAATTGGTAAACGGTGTGTTGTCTGGGTTACATTTGTAAAAGAATCATTAACAATTAATAATAATAATAATAATAATAATAAAGTTGGAAGGTACCTTGGAGGTCATCAAGTCCAACCCCCTGCTCAGGCAGGTAACCCTATACCATTTCGGACAAATGGCTGTCCAGTCTCTTCTTAAAAACTTCCAGTGTTGGAGCATTCACCGCTTCTGGAGGCAGGTTGTTCCACTGGTTAATTGTTCTAACTGTCAGGAAGTTTCTCCTTAGTTCTAGGTTGCTTCTCTCCTTGATTAGTTTCCATCCGTTGCTTCTTGTCCTGCCTTCAGGCGCTTTGGAAAATAGCTTGACTTCCTCTTCTCTGTGGCAGCCCCTGAGATATTGGAACACTGCTATCATGTCCCCCCTCGTCCTTCTCTTCATTAAACTAGACATACCCAATTCCATCAACCTTTCCTTATATGTTAATTAATTTCTATAATCCATATTCCACATATTAATTTTAGTTGATTTCCTCTTTCCTCAAAATAACCTCTTTTGCAAGCATTGGGTTAATACAATTCTTATTATTTTGATTACAAAAAAACAATTAAATGTATATTTTTCCCCAATATTCCTAAAAATAATAATCATATTAGTATAATATTTCTTTTCTATTCAGTCATTCTGGTTACCTCATCATAAATCCTGTTACAATCCTTATTTTAGTTTATTTCTCCCACCAAATTCTAGATATTCTTGCTGATGGAGATGTTCTCAAGAGTTAATTACATTTACATTTACAAATTTAACTCTATTTTTTTCCATATAAGCCATCTCATACTTTTACATTTCTTAAGAAATAGATAAAACAATGAAAAGAGAAAAAGAAAAAGAAAAAGAAAAAAGAGAAAGGAAAACAAGAGTAAAGAAACGTAAGAAATAACATACTATTTAAAATATCTATCCCTCCTAGGCTAATATATATTTATTTCCTTAATTTCTTATTTTTTTTAACCATAATTAAGAATATATTTGATCTTTAATCTTTAAACATTCCATTCAATACATCTAGTCATCTAGTCTTTTAACTCTTACTCAAAACATTTTTTTTTTAATTTTCTTAGATTCAGTCACATTTAAATATCTAAACCATTTCCTTTATTTGAATTTGGACACAAGTTCTTAATGACCTCTTTTTTTGTCTGCCTGTTAATGAAGCTGAAGTATACCTCACTCCGCTTTTCCAACCGAATAACAAACTTTCAAAGTAACTGCTCATTAGATGGAGTCCTATGTTTTTAGGCTGCTTGATGATTTCCCACAGAAGCGTCACCAAAGTCTTTTATATCACTTGATCCAACTGAACGCTCATTTTTTCAATTATTGCAATCCAGTTTGGCTAACAGAGGAAGCCCTCAGTTTAGAGAGATCTCCATTTAGTGGACCTCAGGACCCAATAAGCTCATTTTCTATTTAAAGCTTAAGCTCCCACTCCCCAATTTAATGGATTAGTGGCAATTACATCAAGGGCTTACTGCAAAGGACACCAATTGTGTCAACTACATGACGATGCAAATAACATAAAGTGATCAAAATTCGACCTAACAGTCATTCCCTTCCCCAAATAGCCAATCAACTGTAAATGGAATATATTAACATTTTAAAATAAGGCATAATTTACTCATAAACTGTAACATACTTTTGATTTGGGGAACATATTCATACATCTCTGCTTAATATATTTAAAGGGGGGAGGGAAGGAGGAAGGAAGGAAGGGAGGGAGGGAAGGAAGGAAGGAAGGAAGGAAGGAAGAAAGGAAGGAAGGAAGGAAGGAAGGAAGGAAGGAAGGAAGGAAGGAAGGAAGGAAGGAAGGAAGGAGAGGGAAGAAGGGAGGGAGGTTTTTTAAGAAATAAATTAAAAGTGTTTTGCAAGAGCAAGTAGGATACATTATTTCTCATAATCCATATGTATTTTCCTAGGAGAGATACCCACATACATACACAAATATACTTGCTTAAGGTCAATTACATGAAGATGAGTGAAATGATGTTTTCAGCTTGGCACCTACTAATATTGCATCATCATCATCATCATCATCATCATCAATCAATCAATCAATCAATCAATCATTTCCTTATAATATTATGTATTACTATGATTGCTTATTATTTCACCAATTCTAATTGTTATGTCAATCCTTACTTTCTGACCACTTCTGGGAAAGTACAGTACAGGGATACTGGCATACTGATGGTACCCAGAGAAAGGCTAGAGAAAGAATTCAAATGTCAACAGAGATTCTCCATCATCCAGGTCATGGTTGTCCCCAAAGTGCTTTTTCAAAAGGCAACTGGACTTTGTTTTTTTCTTGAAGATGTCTCGTTACTCCTCCAAGAAGCTTTTTCAGCTCTGAAGAAGCTTCTTGGGTGAGAAATGAATCATTTTCAAGGAAAAACAAAGTCCAATTGACTTTTGAAAAAAAGCACTTTAGCGACAAATCAAATGTCACCTAACCAATCTAACCATCGTCTACTAACACTTAGTAGCTGTGTTCCCAATCTGATGGTGGTTTTGATGTCTATATACATTCATTTCAGAGCAGCCCCAAATTTCAGCACGTTGGGTAAGCAGAATTTGTCTTCTGTCCTTGTCTATTTCACGGCTCCTGGAAAATATCTGAAGGGCTGCCACAAAGGAGCAGGGGTCAACCTGTTTTCCAAAGCATCAGAAGGCAAGACAAGAAACAATGGATGGAAACTAATCAAGGAGAGAAGCAATCGGGAATTAAGGAGAAACTTCCTAACAGTGAGGACAATTAACCAGTGGAACAGCTTGCCTTCAGAAGTCGTGGGTGCTCCATCACTGGAGTTTTTTTTTAAGAAGAGTCTCGACAGTCACTTGTCTGGAATGGTATAGGGTCTCCTGCTTGAGCAGGGGTTAGACTAGAAGACCTCCAAGGTCCCTTCCAACTCTGTTATTCTGTTAATTGCAGTCAGCACTGCTTGCTACTTTTCAAAGAGGGACTCAGTTTGTATGGCATCAGCCAATTTTACTACTACTACTACTACTACTACTACTACTACTACTACTACTACTACTACTACTACTACTACTACTACTACTACTACTACTACTAATAATAATAATAATAATAATAATAATAATAATAATAATAATAATAATAATAATAATAAAGTTGGAAGGGACCTTGGAGGTCATCCAGTCCAACCCCCTGCTCAGGCACTAAACCCTATACCATTTCGGACAAATGGCTGTCCAGTCTCTTCTTAAAAACTTCCAGTGTTGGAGCATTCACCGCTTCTGGAGGCAGGTTGTTCCACTGTTTAATTGTTCTCACTGTCAGGAAGTTTCTCCTTAGTTCTAGGTTGCTTTTCTCCTTGATTAGTTTCCATCTGTTGCTTCTTGTCCTGCCTTCAGGCACCTTGGAAAATAGCTTGACTCCCTCTTCTTTGTGGCAACCCCTGAGATATTGGAACACTGCTATCATGTCACCCCTCGTCCTTCTCTTCATTAAACTAGACATACCCAATTCCAGCAGCCGTTCCTTATATGTTTTATCCTCCAGTCCCCTAATCATCTTTGTTGCTCTTCTCTGTACTCTTTTGCTACTAAAAAGACCTCCAAGGTCCCTTCCAACACTGCTATTCTGTTATTCTCTCTCTGCATCCAGTTGAAATCTCTCATTAACCATCTGAAATCAGTCCGGGAGGAAGAAGAATAGTGACGAATCCTTTCATGCAAAGACAAAGAAACCCACCTTGTCCTTTCAGATTTGCATCGCTCCTTGAGACGAAAACCTGAAAAGAGAGGCATTTATCTAAAATGGCATGCAGATTTGAAATTAGATCAAGAGTGTGTATTTTTCCCCTCCCCTTCCTGCCTGTATGGTTTAAGATTATGAAGCAGAAGGATGTGTCCTTGGCAGTCACGCCAGGAGTCTCAGCAGGCCGATATTTGGAGTTGTTCCAGTCATCACCCACTTGGAAAAGGTTTTCCACAAAGGTATTTTGTGCATGACTAGTCCAGGGGAATAGGTTTCTGGACCAACTGGTGTGTAGCTAATTTTCAAAAGTCAGTTTACCATAACAATTGTTTTACAGGCTGAACCGCGGATCTTGTTAAAGTGCGGAGAGAATCATAAATTAGAAAAGGGCCAAACCCATTAATGTGCTGACTGCAGCCACCTCTTAACAGGAATGTTACAAATGGCAACATGCAAACACATTCATCTTACTTCGGTAGCCACCCCTCCCCCATTATTAAAATTTAATGATGAACACATAGTTTAAGATGGTTCACAGCTTGCGATTCTCTTTTAAGAGGCTGTGTAACAATTAATAATCAGGAGTTATCCAGCATAATTGCTTTGCTTAAAGATCTCCAAAGTGTGATACTTTTTTATAAAGTTGGATTGTTATGGCAAGCAAGCAAAGCATTCCTTTAGGACCCAAAGGTTTTTTTTTTTTTTTTTTTTTTTCAAAAGGCAACTGGAATGTCTTTGTTTTTGCTTGAAAATGTTTCTTCAAAGAAGTTTCTTCATTTCTGAATGAATGGGGGAGAATGAAAGGTTTTTTTTTCCCGCTTGCAGTCATCTGGTCATTAGCACTCTCTCTGAGAATCGTTGAGGCCACTTGGAGGTTTATCTGTGCCCTCAGGGTCACCTAAATAGCGCAAATGGTTGTGGAACCTTCTTGGAACTGCTGAAAGGACTATGTTGTAAACAGTTGGCCAGTTTTGCGAAAAACTGGCAGTAAATGCCAATTTTGGGCAAAACTCTGTGTAAAACACAGTCACATGACCGTAAGAGGCTGCAAATGGCCATCAAGGTGGGCCAGTTACTGAGCGCCTGATATAAAGTCAAATGACTGAGGGAGGGATGCAGTGGTGGGATTCAGCTGGTTCTGACCACTTTGGTAGAACCTATAGCTAATCTTTTGTTGACTTCGGTGAACCGGTTGATGCCCTAGCCCAGTGGTGGCAAACCTATGGCACGCATGCCAGAGGCGGCACTCAGAGCCCTCTCTGTGGGCATGTGTGCTGTTGCCCCAGCCCTGCCTCCCCCCTTGGCTTCCTCACCAGCAGCCCCCCCAGAGGAGAGTCGCCCCCAGGTGTGGCCCGTGTGGAGCAGCGCAGCCGGGCAGCGGGGACAAGACTCCACCCTTGCGCCCTGTCATGCACAGATGATGCTGTGAGGTGCGGGTGAAGGGTGTGGCTACCATGGTGCTGCTGGGCCACCTGGGCGATCTGCTGCAGTGGGCTGTGGAGGCGGTGGGTAGCCCTGCGGGCGGGCAATGCAGGGTGGACTGGGGGTGGGGGCAGGGTGGGCGGTTGAGTGGGGTGAGGTGGGGTGGGGCAGGGACTGGGGGCAGAAGCAGGGTGGTTTTGGGGCATTCGGTCTCTAAAAGGTTCACCATTACTGCCCTAGCCCTTTTTCGCAAGGCCCAGAACAGACCACCTGAAGTGTATAGATGCCACTTCCGTAAGTCCTTTTCAAATTGAGGTTCCCAAAACAGCAAGCTGCTAAAATCTTTCCCCTCCCTTTTTTTTTCCTCTGCAAGGCCAGATATTTCTGGTTCTGCCCTGGATAGATTTTAACCGGGGCCATTTTTTATTTAAAAATCCAGCAAAGCCATCTCATCTGCATACGAGAAAAGACAAGAGGCTGAATCTGTAATCTTGTCCTTGCCAGCTTCTTTCCCCTGAATTAACTTTTCAAACCGATAAGAACCTCTGCAAGTTTGCTTGTAATCTGTAGGCAACTTGGCATCGTGCGAGAGAAAAAGCCGGCCTGATCAATTGCACCGAACAGAAACTTCATAATGGGACATAAGATGAAAGGTCATGGGAAGGAGACAGCAAACTCACAAGCAGACACATATTACTGACTGTTCTAGAATGATTTATGGTGTGCTTTACATGGAGCCTTGAGCCCACTTTCATTATTTATGCAGCAGTCTGCAATGCCACAATTCTCCCGGCCTGTATGCTAGCAGTATGATACTTTTAAGCAGTTGCATTTATTTCTCTTTCTTATCTGCCAAGGGAAGGAACCAATTCATTCCTGGCTAGTCTTTTTAAATTATGGACGTGACAAATATGAGCTAAATTATATTTACTTCTCTGTAAAAACTGTGTGGAATGGGCATCCAAGTCTGAGAAACAGTATCAGAGTTATGAGAAGAGTATGAGATTTATTATATATACAAGCTGATAACTATGTAAGCCAACTGAATAACAAATAACAGGATTGGAAGGGACCTTGCAGGTCTTCTAGTCCAGCCCCCTGCTCAAGCAGGAGATCCTATATTATTCCAGACAAGTGGCTGTCCAGTCTCCTCTTAAAAACCTCCAGTGATGGAGCACCACAATTTCTGAAGGCAAGCTGTTCCACTGGTTAATTGTTCTCAGGGTTAGGAAATTTCTTTTGAGCTCTAGGTTGCTACTCTCTTTGAGAGTGACGGTTCTTTCTCCAAGCTTGAGGATTGGTTTCTGAACATTTCATTACCAGGCTAGGTAACATTTTCAGTAATATTTAGTGGATGACTGGGTCAGTGTTCTACTTACCGTATTTTTCCATCTATAAGACGCACCCTTGTATAAGATGCTCTGGCATGCACGTTTTTTCATGCCAATCAGCTGTTCGGCGGAGCACCGAACAGCTGAGCCGGCAAATCCGGAAGATCTTGCCCCCTCCCCCCTCCCATTAGTGGCAAGCCCACAGGGGCTTGACCCCTGCACCAGGCGGCATGGCAACCCACACAGGCATGCCCTGGGCTGCGGAGGTTACCATTATTTTTCCGTGTATAAGACGCTGCACTTGTATAAGACGCACCTGATTTTTGCACAGGGTGTTTGCAGGAAAAATTAGCGTCTTATACACGGAAAAATACGGTATATAAGGCCTTCAGGTGTGGGAGTGTGAAGTGAGGGTCTTGTGATGGGCCAGATGTGAGTCATCAGAGAGAGGCTTGTGGTGGGGAGGTACTTTAGGACAGAGTCATTGAAGGGTGTGAATTAGTGGGTCAGGAGTAAGACATCCGTGGGAGGCTGGTGATGGGTCTTGTGATGGGTCTTGTGATAATTCACAATAATATATGGTCTCCTGCTTGAGCAGGGGGTTGGACTAGAAGACCTCCAAGGTCCCTTCCAATCCTGTTATTTGTTATTCAATTGGCTTACATGGTTATCAGCTTGTACATTCCCCCCTTTTATATATATGTATAAAATAAATCTCATACTCTTCTCATAACTCTGATACTGTTTCTCAGACTTGGGTACCCATTCGACACAGTTTTTACAGAGAAGTAAATATAATTTAGCTCATATTTGCCACGTCCATAATTTAAAAAGACTAGCCAGGAATGAATCGGTTCCCTTCCCTTGGCAGATAAGAAGGAGAAATAAATGCAACTGCTTAAAAGTGTCATACTGCTGGCATACAGGCCGGGAGAATTGTGGCATTGCAGACTGCTGCATAAATAATGAAAGTGGGCTCAAGGCTCCATGTAAAGCACACCATAAAGCACATCACAGGCCTCTCTCTGATGACTCACACCTGGCCCATCACAAGACCCTCACTTGACACTCCCACACCCGAAGCCCTTATATAAGTAGAACACTGACATTGACGTCCCCTAGACTCCGATGAAGATGTTACCTAGCCAGGTAACAAAACATTTGGAAACCAACCCAAAAGCTCAGGGCTTTTCAACCAGTGGTACGGGTACCACTTGTGGTACATTGGCACCTGGCAGGTGGTACGTGACCACCCTAGAAAAGTGATAGCGGGAGAGGGAATGAGCTGAACCGGTGGCAGCACCGCACAAGCCTAAGCGAGAGATGGCTGGAGCTGCCGGGCTGTCAGAGCTCAGCGGAAGCACCAGGATCAGTGCCGCTTTCCAGCTGATCGCCGCTTCTTCGGGGCTGTCAGGGCTCAGTGGAAGCGCCAGGATCAGCGCCAGGCTCCAGCTGGAGCTCGGCGCTGATCCTGGTGCTTCTGCTGAGCCCAGAAGAAGCACCAATCAGCTGGAAAGCAGCACTGATCCTGGCGCTTCTGCTGAGCCCAGAAGAAGCGCCGATCAGCTGGAATGTTGCAGCATCTCCAGGGTCTTGTAATTTACATTCAGATGCTTGGCAACTGATTCATATTTATGATGGTCACAGTGTCCCAGGGTCATGTGAAGTGACCAAAACCTGCTGCAACCACCCAGCAGACAGGGGGAATAAAAACCAAACACCACCCACTCCACCCCCGCTGCCAATCCTCAACAGAAATGCTCACAACAATGAAAACCTCGGACAGGAGGAAGAGCGTCGCCGGGTGGGCAGGCAGGTGTCTTGCTTGGCTGTGGCTTGGGGGGCACTTTTTTCAGTGCCATTGTAACTTCGAACAGTCACTAAGCAAACTGTTGTAAGTCGAGGACTACCTGTACTTTATCACTTTTTTTGTTGTTGTTTTGTCATCAAGTTTTTGACACCTTGCTAGGCAACTGGTGGTACTCGGATATTGCCATATCCTAAAAGTGGTACAATGGGTGAAAAGGTTGAAAAGCCCTGCACAAGCTCGGAGAACAAACCTTCACCCTCATCCTATGCCTGACCTACAGATATTCACCATTATTGCTTCTTTCTTTGTTCAGTTTCCATCCATTGCTTCTTGTCTTGCCATCTGGTGCTTTTGAAAATAGTTTGGACCTCCCTCTGCTTCTTTAGGGCAGCCCCTCAAATATTGGAATCCTGCTATAATGTTATCCATAGTCAATGGTGGGATTCAAATAAGTGAACAACCGGTTCTCTGTGTGGATGCCACTTCCAGAAGACCATTCTGGGCCTGGACAACAAAAAATTAGTTACCGGTTCTGCTGAAGTGGTGTGAACTGGCTGAATCCCACCACTGTCCCTAGTTCTTCTTTTCACTAGGCTGGACATACCCAATTCCTGCAACCGTTCTCCATGATGTTTTAATCTCCAGGTCCTTAATCATCTTTGTCGCTGTTCTCTGCACTCTTTCCAGAGTCTCGACATCTTTTTTTTTTAGATCGTGGTGACCAATACTGGATGCAATATGTTGGATGCATATAATTGGATGCATGTTCACATATGCTAATGTGAGGGAGAATATTTTTTTCCCCCAATCTGCACAATCGGTTTGTGAAGTGTGTAAAGCTTTTGAATGGAAAAAACACAAAGCAAAAAAGATAAAGCCGACTGTGAATCAGAATGATCGTGATAGCGATAATGAAGAAGAAGATACTAATCACATAAATGCAATTTTAATTCCATTTTTTTTCCACAGGCTCGCTATCGAATTGCACATTGACTGTCTTCGAAGAAGTGCCCTAACTATATTAGTATTGAAGGAAGGCAATTTTAGGAAGAACTTTCATGCACCCATAAAAAAATTCAATATTACGTTTGCTTTCAAAACAGAGAAACGTGGCTAAAATAATAAAATTACAATGTTCTTGTCAGTTTGCTTACAGCCAGAGACTAGTAGAAATATTCTTCTCCCTGTATAGCATCCACTGTAGGATATTATTATGGTGATTAATAATTATTAATATTATGCCCAGCAGTATTCAAACCCACCACATTTTTTTTTAAATGAAACACATTGGTTTCTCGGGAGTAGAGTATTGCCAGGGTCATCAATATACAATATACTGATCAATAACAGTTTGTTATTTTTATGTCAGCATTTCTAACTATCTTCATTTTCTTCTGGGTTTCATATAATCTCTGCCCATGAACCAAACTTCCTCATTTCTCAGGAGGAAAACTGAAATCCAGGAAGCCCCCCACTCGCACAACATCTGCCCAACAATTTTACCATTAATTCCCAATGGAAAGCCAAATGTGTATCTGGACATCCAGACATAGGAAGACGTATAAATGACCTGGCACAAAAACGGTGCCAGACTTTGAACTACTGCATAAGCAATGGACAATTCTGAATAGGAGTCACACCTCCCGTGACTTCTGCTGGGACTCTTGGTATAAATAGGGCCTAGTAGTCTCCCTCAGTGTGATTGCAGCCCCACCTCCCTCCCCCACGTCAAACTGTAGATCACATTGTGACCGGCTGTAAGCTGAGAACATATACTGGTCCAGTACCTGATATATATTTTTTTAATATAAATGATGCTGCGCATCAATGGTTAGATGGCCTAGACCAGGGGTCTTCAAACTTGGCCCTTTTATGACTTGTGGACTTCAACTCCCAGAATTCCTCAGCCAGCGTGCCTGGCTGAGGAATTCTGGGAGTTGAAGTCCACAAGTCATAAAAGGGCCAAGTTTGAAGACCCCTGTCTAACAAACAAAATGGAGGCTGGCTGAGGAATTCTGGGAGTTGAAGTCCACAAGTCCTAAAAGGGCCAAGTTTGAAGACCCCTGGCCTAGACATTGGCATTTGAACACAGGTCTTTTTAACATGTATATTTTATTCTGTTTTACTAATCTAAGTGAAATGTTAATATACATTGCCAGTCCATGTATGATGGGCCAGGCTCTAAATGAATACATCTGCCGGTGAGTTTCCACCCACCCTTCTCCCTTTCCAGCATCCCTGACATGTGCCCATATTTTTTTTAGAACTTTTGAATGAACCTAATAAAACTCTTGCTCTAAGATAGATTTGTTTGGTTGATTCCCCCCCATCCAATATGCCTAATGCTTTGTCCTTGTTGCCATGGAAGAGCACTATGGAATATATTATCTTGTACTTAAAGAATCAAAACACATTATGTTTAGTAGATAATTTGCAACCAATTCATTGGTTTTGATCTGTATTTGTGACAGGGTGTTGGTCCCAGTCCAAACAAGAAGCACATGCCCTCCTCCTTCTTTCTTTTCTCTCCATCTGTAGGACTGAAAACCAAGAATTTCTAAAAAAAAAAAGTTTTTAAAATCTGAAAGGCCAAATGGCCCCAGATGTATGTCACCAGCTCTTCATGAATGAGAGTTTTATAAAATTTATTATTTAAAGCTAAATTGTCCTCTTTCTCCTTCTCCTTCTCTTTCTCTTTCTTTTTATTTTTCTTTTATTTTTCTTGTTTTCTTTCTCTTTCTCTTTCTCTTTCTCTTTCTCTTTCTCTCTTTCTCTCTTTCTTCTCTTCTTCTTCTTCTTCTTCTTCTTCTTCTTCTTCTTCTTCTTCTTCTTCTTCTTCTTCTTCTTCTTCTTCTTCTTCTTCTTCTTCTTCTTCTTCTTCTTCTTCTTCTTCTTCTTCTTCTTCTTCTTCTTCTTCTTCTTCTTCTTCTTTCTTCTTCTTCTTCTTCTTCTTCTTCTTTTCTTCTTCTTCTTCTTCTTCTTCTTCTTCTTCTTCTTCTTCTTCTTCTTCTTCTTCTTCTTCTTCTTCTTCTTCTTCTTCTTCTTCTTCTTCTTCTTCTTCTTCTTCTTCTTCTTCTTCTTCTTTCTTCTTTCTTCTTCTTCCTGTAGCAGATTGCAACATATTAATTTGGAATTGTTTAATTAATAATTCACCTCATTGTAAGTTCAATAATAAGAGGGACATGATCAGTAAATAATAGATGGCATTCCGACTCCTAGCCCTCCTTTCATTTTGACTTTAATTAAATTAAATTACAATGCCATGACAAGTAAGAGGATTCAATAATCCATTTTATTTTCCCTTGGAAACAAAGCTTGCTAAATTTTATAGCTTAGAGTTTTAATAGCTGTCTTTGTCCTTCCATGTATTTGTGTACATAAATATTTGCTGTAAGTTAGAATAGCTTAAAAAATATGAATATCAAAATCACTCAGTGAGTTTCGTGACTTCGGGATAATGGTTTCAAGCAATGTACCACTGTCTAAGCCTTCTATTTTAAACCTTCTGTTTTAACAGTTAAGGAACAATGCATCACTATGTATTGGGTGGAACAAAGAAATACAAAATAGATGTTGTTGTTGTTGTTTTTCTTGTGCAGCATCATTCGGGAGAATAGTCATGGGAGATTCTTCTTCAGATTGATGCACCTCATTAGCAAACTTGGAAAATGCCACCCTTGATTTGCTTTTACCCCTACTGATTTAAACTTAAAAAGTGTAGTGTGGTTTCACTGAAGCTACCTCTATAGAGGACACAGACTTCCCAGTACAAAAAGAAGTTTGGCAATATAAAAAGATTTAGAACCGTGTCCCTAAACTCTGCACATAGTCTGTTTATTTCATTATCTAATGCATATGCATGGCGAAGGGTTTCATACCCTCATTCTTTTTCCTGACGTTTCCTGTAGCTCTTGTTCCATATATTCGTCTGCATGAAGTCCATAAACCACTACTCCTTCAGAAGTGGCTCTAACATCCGGTGCTGACCCTAGCAGAAGAGAGATGTCAGAACGCTAGGGGAAGGAGATCAATCCAGATGACTCAAGGACTCTTCCAGTATACAGGCCTTGTCAAACGGACGTTTTCTCTAATTCTAGCATGCAAGCTTGTCAGTGCAAAAGGCATCTTTCATAGCATGGTGAGCAAGTAGGGAAAACACACCCACTCATAGCGATTGTGTTTCCCCCATGATAAAACACATGCTGCACTTGGAGTCCCTCTGGGCAAATGACTTAGGAAAACAAAGCGAGTTTTCTCTTGCCTCACTTCTATATTTTATTGCTGTGGCAAAATACCTCAGGGAGGTATTAAATGTTGATGTCATTTGCTTTCTAATTTCAGTGTGAGAAATAATCTGAGAAGAACTGCATTTCTACAGGGTGCAGAATGTTTTTTTTATACAGCCCTTGAGAAAAAGCCTACCACACTTATTCTGCTAAATTTCTCCTTTCTCCTTTCTTCTTCCAAAATAACTTTATTAAAAAAAATAAAAGATAAAAACAAAAACTAATATTTAGAATGGAGTGAAAAAAGAAAAGAAAACTTAAAAAAACAGAAACAAAAGTGCAGAAATTGAGGAGAAGGAAGGAAGGAAGGAAGGAAGGAAGGAAGGAAGGAAGGAAGGAAGGAAGGAAGGAAGGAAGGAAGGAAGGAAGGATGGATTTTAAGGGATTGCCAGAGATTAGAAAAGAATACTTCAACTAATAGATATCACCACGAACCCAATTCACACATGAATTCCAGAACCTGTTTACCAGAGACTCAAATGATGTTTGTTCTGATCCTTTTAGATCAGGCACTATGGATGAATATTCAACACCCAGAAGCCCTTAGTTATGATTATGCCATGAACACATCTAGGCCCCATTTTTATACTTCTGCTGAACATGGGACTATCAGGTACAGGGTAAACCAAATTTTGATGTCCACTGACCATATTTAGCCATTTTTGTGTGGACAAAGACCAGAGAGGGTAGAATGATGAGATAATTTGGGTGATACTTAATTTTAAGGAGAGGAGCTGTAGGAGAAGTTTCATTTTAGAAAATTTTATTTATTTATTTATTTTAAAAAAGGTCTTCTATTTCCAACAGCAAGAAGCTAAGTCGTCACTTCTTGCTGATCAGAGACAGATCTAGGGGCTGCAGGAAAGCATTTTGGGTTGGTGATATCAATCTCTGCATCTTTAGATTGCCCACCATGTCTATAAAGTAGGCTATTCATTCATTCATTTATTTTTTGTTTGTAACAGTTATTAGCCAGCCATCTTACCCCACGTTAACTCTGGGTGGCTTTGGGTGTCATTGATCTACCTGCGGAACAAAATAACTTCCTTAGCATTTTTGTTCTTCCATAATGCAAATATAATACTATAATAACACAATCTAGATAAAAAGATGGGGAGGGATGGAGAAAGTGGGATCTTTCTGCTACAGAGAAGTTCTCTGAGGTCAAGTCTGAAAACTCAGAAGACTAAACCTTTGGTCCAGTGGTGGGATTCAGCCAGTTCGCACCAGTTCGGCAGAACCGGTAGCTAATTTATTTGTTGCCCAGGCCCAGAACGGACTTCCGGAAGCGGCATCCACACAGAGAACCGGTTGTTCACGTATTTGAATCCCACCACTGCTGTGGTCCCAGTGACCAACTCAGATTGAATCCTGCAGTGTTACCCTGGGACATGTGAATTTGCCTTCGTTCGTGAGAGTGAGATCTATTGTTAATATGTCAACACACACACAATGTGAACCTCGCTCCATTGGAACCCCAAACCAGCTGGAAGAGCCAGGTCTTTAGGCTCTTACAGAAGCTAAGGAGGGTTGCAGTTGGCCTTATGTTGGGTGTGTCACACTTTAAAAAAAAATACGTCACCTATTTTCTGTATATGATATTTGTATAGATGTGCCTTCATACTGTGTAACAACCCAAACAAGGGAAAAAAAAATCCCCATAGTTTTTCTCATGTCATGTTGTTCTTTTAGCCCAGGCTCATCTCAAACTTATGTCATTAATGAACGGAAACAAGCTAAAGGCAATATCACACAGGCAGGAGAAATACAGGTGTTCTTTACTGTTATCGTCATTGATCTACCTGCGGAACAAAATAACTTCCTTAGCATTTTTTGTTCTTCCATATTATCTTGTTTTGCATCCAGGATCTTCATCTCAGCATGGTTTAAAAAAAACAAAAAAAAACTCATCTGCTAGGTTACACTTGGCTTCCATTCTAAAACTGTCTTTAGAAAAGTCACATTTCCTGTTAGTTACACTCCTGGTGTAGTGCCATCTGTTGCTTTTGATCTTCCCAGTCTTGTCTCTTTCTTTCCAATACAGTTACATACTTTTAATCGTAACTCCCAATAGAGATAATATACAACCCTTGTCCCCTCCTGTTATTTCTACGGAAATTAATGACTTGCTTCCCTAAAGGGTTTGTGTGTGTATTTGCATGTCTGTATGTCTGTCTGTCTGTGTGTGTGTGTGCATGCAACTGGTGGGAGAGCTTTATAATATTACTAATATGCAAGGGCAGGTCTTTTTTCTGAAGCTCATAAACTCTATAGTTCAGAGATATAAAATAGCAATAACATTGACCAAGGAAGGAAGGAAGGAAGGAAGGAAGGAAGGAAGGAAGGAAGGAAGGAAGGAAGGAAGGAAGGAAGGAAGGAAAGGATTTCATGAATGTGGGAAAAAAGGTTTGTCCTTCAGTTTGATCTCAGTGTGAAAAAAACTACTCCAATTTTGAGTGAAAGGAAGAGGGCTTGAGAGGGGATTGAAGTCAACAATTCAAATCTAATCAATTCAATCCTTCCGATCTCATTCTAAAAGCCAATTGATTGCAACTTCCAATTGAATCAAAAATTCAATTCAGAGTTGGGTTGAATCATTCCCTGACTAATCAGTGACTGAACGCCTGGCCAAGTGTGGGGTTGCGGGTACCTAAATTGTATAAACCCAGACAACATGATGTTTACCAAATATTAAGGTGATTGTGTTAAAAAAATTAATAAAACATATTTTTTTTAAAAAAATGTATAGACAAGCAAAGAAATAAACATAATCCTGATCTAATTTTTTTCTGCCTTTTCCACCAAATTGCATGTCAGAAGATAGGAAAAATATCTGACAGATGTTTCACTCACAGAAACAAAACTTGGAAGTGTTTTCAGGTTGTTAAAAAAAATTCAAATGTTCTCTTGCTTAATATTTCCTGGGAACGAAATGTTCGCCATCATATTAGATCACTACTTCTCCTCCTGTTGTTTTTGACAATTCATGTGTGGAATACATAACTGCACAATTGAACATCCTGTGTTTTTGAGCATAGATCTTTCAAAATATTGACACTCTTACTCTAGGAGCTGTCAACTTTATTATGAAGCATGAACACTTGTGGAAGGGGTCAGCCTGAGCATCAAACTTCACGTCCAGCCGCTTGTCTACTGCCAGGAAAACAGAACAGTTCCCAAGAATGCAAAAGTTGGCCATCCCTGGTTTGTGTTATTATTGTCACATTTCACAAGTTTCCAGCTTATAGGTGTTTCCAACTGAATGACTCTCACACTCTCTTTGAATGTAGTATTAGACAGCTCTTCAAAACTCACAGCACAACTCACAGCATTGTCGGAGCTGGCAGCCAACCCCATCAGTTCAGATTAAATTAATCTTACATCTAAATTTAAGAAGAAAAAAAACATCGCATTGTTTATTATTCTGTGAATAAACCCTTCTCATTTTCTGGCACCACCACCATTTTTTAATCTTGAGTATTAAATTCCATTTTGCAGATGGGTAAAGCTTCTAGCTTGACAGATCATGCATTTGCTTTCATTGTGAGTGTTTATTCAGCAGAAACAATTTGCAAACATGTTTTTAAATGACGTGCTTGAAAACATGTTCCCTTGCAGGAGATTAGGCCTACTTCATGTTTCAGGAGACAGAATTTTCCAGCACCAGAAAGTTAAGAGCATCACTTCAGATCTTTAGATCATATAAAATTTCCCTATTCTTTTTTTTTTTAAATGCATGAGTCCCAACTACTGTTACAGAAAGCAGTATTGAAGGAAATATAGTAGTTAATATTTCATTTCATTATTGGTTCCCCCTCTTTTTTTAATTCCCCAGCCTCTCTTTTTGTCTTTGCTGTAGAAAGCTCTCAATCTGTTTCAAGTTTCAAGTCCTCCGGATAGTAGCCCTGTAGCTTGTATTTTAGAATTTCAACACAAACAAAAATATATTTACCAACAGAAGAGAATATCTGTAGCTCAGGCTTGAACTGTGAGGTTCTTGTTGCTCTCTGAACTTGGCAGTTTTCTTGCAGATGTTTCATTACCTAACTAGGTAACATCATCAGAGTTGATGTACTGATCAATAGCGTCAATGTTGTTAACTAGTTGGGGAATGAAAGGTCTGCAAACAAACAACCAAGCTCAGAGAGTGTCAAGGACCCCATGCAAAAATTATTTAGTTGCAACTGAAAACCAGCTGACATAAAAACTGGCATTTAATGAATATACTGTAGGTGAATTCAAATACTTTAGTGGAAAATGGGCATTCCCTTTTGTTCTTGTAGAACAGTACAATAGAAATGTTGTAGTAACTGTCAAAGCTGCTAACATCGGATGTTTTTGCATTGACAACAGATGGAAATGTAGCCATCTGTTACCTTTTGCTTTTAGAGTTAGATGATGCTGGGAGGCAGGATGTGAACGAGAGTCCAGCTAGACATAACAACACTGGACCCAGAGTGAGAAACAAGGTTATTGTAACCAGAGCTGATAAGAAATTGGTGGGCTGGAGAACAGGAGAGGAAGCCCATGCTTCAAGCTAATTGGGGAATGTGATTTATGACTGTTAATTGGAGGAGGGAATTGTGCTTTGATACTATGTGCTCAGGGGAGGGGAAATCAGTTTTTGGCTTCGATTATGCAGTGCCGATGTTATGCTACTCAAAATAAAGACTTTTTAAGGTAAACACTGCCTCAAAGTTCTTTAAAGAGTTTCATCTGTCGGAACCATGACAGTAACATGATTCTGAAAACTCCTCTAAACTGCCATATCTATGGAGATTCTCAGTCATCCAGGTCATGGTTGTCCCAAAGGTGCTTTTTCAAGAGGCAACTGGACTTTCTTGTTTTTCCTTGAAGACATTTCGCTTGTCATCCAAGAGCTGAAGAAGCTTCTTGGATGAGAAATGAAAGGTCTTCAAAGAAAAACAAGAAAGTCCAGTTGCCTCTTGAAAAAGCACCTTTGGGACAAAACTGCCATGAATTCATTGTGGAGTTCTTACTGCACATTGTGAATATTATGGTGACTAGATGCAAGACACGTTTATGAAAAAATTGTGAAGGTACAATTTGGTCTAGTGGTTAAGATGCTGACCTATGACTTGGGGTACTATGAGTTCTACTCCCACCTTAGGTACAAAAGGCAGCTGGTTGGGCCAGCTACTTTCTCCGCTCAACCTACTTCACAGGGTTGTTATTGTGGGGAAACTAGGAATAGAATAGAATAGAATAGAATAGAATAGAATAGAATAGAATAGAATAGAATAGAGCTGGAAGGGACCTTGAAGGTCTTCTAGTCCAGCCCCCTGCTCAAGCAGGAGTAACCTATACCATTTCAGACAAGTGACTGTCTAGTCTCTTCTTAAAAATCTCCAGTGATGGAGCGCCCACAATTTCTGGAGTCAATGGCTAATTTCTGTTCCATTGGCTAATTGTCCTCACTGTTAGGAAGTTTCTCCTTAATTCCAGATTGCTTTTCTCTTTGGTCAGCTTCCATCCATTGTTTCTTGTCCTGCCCTCTGGTGCTTTGGAGAATAGTTTGATGCCCTCTTCTTTGTGGCAGGAAGAAAGAAGTGTTAGGCATGTTCTGCACCTTGAGTTATTTATATATAATAATAAAATTGAGATCAATCAATCAATCTTTAATTTGGGAGGAGCAAATCATTTTTTTTTTTTTTTTTACATTTCGTTCCCCATCCATATTTTTCCAAAATGAATATATGATTAAGGGGGGAAAAGAAATAATAAAAAAAAAGTGAAGTAAGGAAAGCACGTCACATGGAAATGGATGGGATGGCTTTGTTTGCTTGGGACTTTTTTCTTCTTCCCTGCCTTTTTTCCTGTGATGCTCATGTTCAAACCTTTTTGGTGTTTTGGAAACAGTCAAGATTGGCTAATGACCATGGGAATAGTTATGAAAATATTGTCATTGTACAGTATGGAATTTAGGGTGCTTTTTAAATAAACAAACAAACAAACAAACAAACGTGCTGAAAGATTGGTCCTGATTTCTCTCCCGTTTAAAAACAAAAACAAAGTAACATGCATAAATTACAGACATTTCAATGACCTATGGAAAGATATGCACGTACAAAAGAGTGTCATGAATATTTGACCCATTTTGGTTATAAAGTTATGGACATGTTTATAGCTGTTCTTGTTTTTATGGTTTACAGCATGGCAGCTGATGTTATCTAAGGCCTTCCATGTCTAGACAAGGATACATTATTATTTCTAAAAAATATTTATCCCACAGATGTTGCCTCCTGTGCTGTAGGAATTATTTTCTGAATTAACAGATTTTTTGATAATTATTAATAATAATAATAATAATAATAATAATAATAATAATAATAATAATAATAATAATAATAATAATAATAATAATAATAATAATAATAATAATAATAATAATAATAATAATAATAATAAAGTTGGAAGGGACCTTAGAGGTCATCTAGTCCAACTCCCTGCTCAGGCAGGAAACCCTATACCATTTCGGAGAAATGGCTGTCCAGTCTCTTCTTAAAAACTTCCAGTGTTGGAGCATTCACTGCTTCTGGAGGCAGGTTGTTCCACTGGTTAATTGTTCTAACTGTCAGGAAGTTTCTCCTTAGTTCTAGGTTGCTTCTCTCCTTGGTTAGTTTCCATCCATTGCTTCTTGTCCTGCCTTCAGGCGCTTTGAAGAATAGCTTGACTCTCTCTTCTTTGTGGCAGCCCCTGAGATATTGGAACATTGCTATCATGTCTCCCCTCGTCCTTCTCTTCATTAGACTAGACATTTCCAATTCCAGCAACCGTTCCTTATATGTTTTAGCCTCCAGTCCCCTAATCATCTTTGTTGCTCTTCTCTGTACTCTTTCTAGAGTCTCGACATCTTTTTTGCATCGTGGTGACCAAAACTGGATGCAGTATTCCAAGTGTGGCCTTACCAAGGCATTGTAAAGTGGTATTAACACCTCACGTGATCTTGATTCTATCCTTCTGTTAATGCAGCCTAGCACTGTGTTGGCCTTTTTGCCAGCTGCAGCACACTGCTGGCTCATATTTAAGTGACTGTCCACTAGGACTCCGAGGTCCCTCTCACAGTTACTACTATTGAGCAAGGTACTGCCTATACTATACCTATACATTTGGTTTTTCTTGCCTAAATGTAGAACCTTGATTTTTTCACCATTGAATTTCATTTTGTTAGATAGTGCCCAGTGTTCAAGTCTGTCCAGCTCCTTCTGTATCTTAAGCCTGTCTTCTGGAGTGTTGGCTGTGTTTCTTTTTTAATTCCCTCTAGAGAATTTATCTGGAACTATTTCTTCCTCCTCACCAGTCAATATGGGTAGCAAAATGCATGCCATGGTCATTTTGTAAAAAAAAAAAAAAAGTAAGTCTAAAGGGATAGTGAATAAATTGGCAAACTGGATATTTCCACCCAAAGGTTTTTCTACAGGGGAATAAAAACATCCTTCCTCGTTGTATAGAGCAGGGGTAGGCAACCGTGGCTCTTTTAGGACTCGTGGACTTCAACTCCCAGAATTCCTGAGGCAGCCATGCTGAGGGGAAAGGGAGAGGTTTCCAAGCTGAGCCATGCTGGCTCAGGAATTCTGGGAGTTGAAGTCCACGAGTCATAAAAGAGCCACGGTTGCCTACCCCTGGTATAGAGGGATCTACAAGGAGTGGTTAAGGAATAAAATAACGATCCAAAATTGAGTCCCTAGTTCAAATCTACCTTCCCTTGACAAAACAGTTCAAATCTATGGCAAATAAAACCACCCATCTTCCAAGATTACTTTCCTGTGGAAACCAAGAACCAAGAGTCCAGCCATAAAACCTCGAGGAGACCAAGGAATTCTCTTTCAGTGATCAGCAAAGTCATGACAGTGGCTGCAATTGTACCACTAAAACCTGCTCTTTTAAAAAAATCTCCTTGGATGGGGTGATTGCACACTTGATTTTGTTGACTCTTTTACTGCAGGTGCCCTTACCATGATTTTGCCTTATATCACCAACTGTACAAGACAGCAGCAAATGCCTTGGATTTAATTCTCAGGGGGTTGAGAGGTTTTGAAAGTTTTTCCAACGTTCTAACTGGTGATGGAATAAGTGACTTTCCATGTTTGGATTGAACCTGGTCTTTGCTAACTTCCCGATGTGGTTTGAGAAGGTAGTACTGAAACCAGCTTCAGCCCGAATGACGTTATATGTAGGTGAAACATATTGCAGAATAGCCTTGCGCCAAAGCCTTATCTTGCTTGCTTCCAAATGTTCTTGCTCAACCTGGTGGAAAAGAAATAACTTTTTATTCTTTCTGTTGTGTTGAACATGGAGAAGAAGCTCTGTTCTTTTTGTTCTCCACGGCTGTTGCTCTATTCTTACATTTCTTTGTACCAAAAAAAAAAAGTGTGCAAAACTGGTTCTGGGCTATGTTTGGTCATATATCAGGTAAAGGTAAGCATGCGTCATAAAACAATTGTCTGAATCAACCTATCTTGTCATCCATTTTTAAAAAAAATGGGGGAGGGAATCAATCAGATTTGGGTGGTATTTCAAAGACAAGAGTTTTCGAAATGTCGCCCATAAATTGTACTCAGCAGTTATTAACGTAGTACTGATCTAGTAGAATACTCTCTTTTTCCCCTTCTGTCTTTGAATCTAACTTATACTTTTAAATCTATTTGACAAGTATCACCACCTCTGACACAATTGTTCAAGCGTGAGTTCCAATTAATATTCCAAGCCATATTTTTCTTCAACCTACTATCAACAAAAATAAGAAAAGAAAACAATCAAATGTCCCCCTTCCTCCTCCTCCTCCTCCTCCTCCTCCTCCTCCTCCTCCTCCTCCTCCTCCTCCTCCTGTTCTGTTTGGAAATAATTGCACAATTCCACCCTGTATTACAGCAATAACATGTCCTTGCTTCCTAGCCAGTTGTATTCCAGAAACATAACTAGCTACAAAACAACTCTCCCAGTACATTTGTCAAAACAATAAGATACATGCTCAAGTACAGTGCCTGTGACAATGCTCCAAAGATATTTCTAAAGTATCACTTAATTAAGTTGTTCTTCATGCACTAAATACTGAATCAGTCTCTGTCCTTGCTGATTGTCTTCTGGGACACGAAAGCGGTCCCTGGGACTATGTACATGCAGAATAGGAACAATAATTAAAGATTTTGTTGTTATTATTATTTTTTGCATTCCCTAGTATCTGGAAGCTGTTTCCTTGGGTGGAGGAAATATTTGTTTAATGAAAGAACACACGAAAGCTTTGAGAATAACGTGCAACAAGAAATTAAAGCTTTTTTTTTTTTAATTAAACAGGCTATAGGGTAGATGAAATTATGCAGAAAAGTAGTTGGAATAATAGCAAGACTAACTTGAGTCCTGCTTCCTGGAAGGGAAGGAACATGGATAGTTTAAACTTCTATATCACAAGCCAAGATAAAAAAAAAAAAAAGCAGGCAATAGATACAGTGTCACTTGTAAAAATGTTCATGCTGTATGCTTTATGACAGAAATGGAAGGGTAAAATAATACTTAATGAGGGTAGTAATGAGTTCATAACTTCAGGGTATGTTAATCTGTAGGAGATTAAGGATGTAACATGAAAGGAAAGCCGCATTGTTTCTGAAATCTTATTTCACAATTTCTAAGCCTGGAAGATGGGAATCCATTTGCATGCTGTAGCTTCTGCTTGGAAGCAGTGGCTGTACTGTTGACCTTGCACACTGGGCTAAGGTGATCTTTCATTCTGTTTTATTGGGTTTTCAAAAAGTGTCCCAAACAGATTTGAAGAGCTATATCAGTGATGGCGAACCTTTTAGAGACCGAGTGCCCAAACTGCAACCCAAAACCTATCTACGAATCGTCGGGTGCCGGGTGGGCGTGGCCCATTGGGTGGATGTGGCCAATTGGGAGGGCGGGGCCCATTCGGTGGGCGTGGCTGCGGTGGTAAGGGCAGACTGGGTGGGACTAAAAAGTTCAATCAATCAATTCCAACTTTGCAAGATCTTTTTTTTTCCCGCGAGAAGTTGAAATTGACTGATTGATTGAACCTTTTTTTTTTTTGCGCCCAGCGGCGGAGGCCTAAAGTGAAAAGGTTTTATAAAACCCAGCTGAAGGCCTAGGACTGGGGCGACGGCGCGCGTGCCCACAGAGAGGGCTCTGAGTGCCGCCTCTGGCACCCGTGCCATAGATTCGCCACCACTGAGCTATATCATAACTATCTGGGGACTGCTTTTGAAGCGGGGGAAAAGAAGGAAGCAAACATTGGAATCGGTCAAAGATGGGTCAACTCAGTTTGCATCTAGGTTATTAGTTCCAAAAAATATTTAGATCCAGCTGGTATAGATAAGGGTTTTATTTGTATATACGGTTACCTTCTACTTCTGATACGTTTTCTGAGAAAACTGGAGTTACATCCTCCCAACAACTAGCATGGGAAAACATAAACTCTGACTGGCATGTATAATTTTATTATGTTTTATAGCCTAATGGGACAAATTGGCTGGAAAGCTAGATCATTATCAAAGGATAAAGCTTGACAATTACCACTGGAATTTGTTATGAGATTTTTCAACAAGTACTCCTATCTGCTCTGGATTATTAAAATACCCATTAGGAATCTGTGAAACCTGAAAAATCCAGTCTGGATTACCAGTTCATTTTGGAAAACTGGTCCAGATTGTCACGGGCAAATTAATTAAGTTATTTAATCTAGATTTCTATATAAGAGCCACTTAGGGTAGGAATGTGATATAAAAATAAATAAAACTTACAAATCAATTCCGAATGAATTATTTTATCTTTCTATATAATTGGGCAACCTTCTTGTAATTTAACGATAAGGGTTTGTAATTTAACATTACTTCAGAGCATTCAATGACTCCTTGTCCTGCATGAGTTAAAGGAGATGAAACAGTTCATTGTTTTTGTTTTTCAGGATTTGAACTGTGTCGGTCTAGTTGTAAACTTGACGCCATAAATGAGCAGAAGTCTCTAAGAAAGGTCAGGAAGGATATTCTGGGGTCATGTAGCTCAAGTGTCCTTAAAGCTGAATTGACCTCCTTGTGACATTATGATCTCGGCAATAATTACAGACATGACTTTTTATTGCCTTTTTAATTTTTAATTTTTTATCTAATTAACACACACACACACACACACACACTTCCCAGTCCAGTCTTCAGCTCTCTGTGTACTGACTAGCCTGTGAACCTTGGCAAGGCTGACCAGCTATTTCTACTTGTTAGACTATTGTCCGTCCCTGCCCAGTGCTGATTTGTGAGGGCAATGAGAGCATATAATGTCGAAGGCATCACAAGGAGATGGTGAGTTCTAGCCCTGCTTTGGGCACAAACCAGCTGGGTCACTTGGGGGCCAGGCCTTCCTTCTCTCAACCTTGCCCCCCCCAAAAAAAAAATTCTGGGACTTGTCCAGACAGTCTCCGAGAATCAGATGTGATTGAACAGAAGAAAGAAAAGTCAGCAATACAACCTTAGTTTGTACGTGACTGACCTGTATCTCCTTTGTCTCCAGTGAAACACTTAAGTGCAGGGGTCTTCAAACTTGGCCCTTTTATGACTTTTATGGCATGCTGGCTGAGGAATTCTGGGAGTTGAAGTCCACAAGTCATAAAAGGGCCGAGTTTGAAGACCCCTGTCTTAAATCTAACAAACAAAATGGAGGCTGGCTGAGGAATTCTGGGAGTTGAAATCCACAAGTCATAAAAGGGCCAAGTTTGAAGACACCCCCCCCCCCCACTTTAGTGAAAGATAGAGCTGTTAATCTGGAAGCTTTTCTGTTTCCAAAATTAAGTCCTGAAACTTTAATGGGTAATCTCCTATTTCTATGAATACAGAAACAAGGTCCATAACCATCCACCTCTGTGCATTTAGTTGCCACAAATAATCTAACCTTGAAACGATCATATCTAACAGTCATTGATAGATCTCCATCAATAAAGAAGTATCTGAATCTAATCCTATAGTGACCCTTGGACCTGAAATTTGAGAGATCACCAGCAGGAATTTCCACATGTTTGAGGACTTTTATTTTTTTTTATTTTTGTAACCACCATTATACTTCTGGATCAATTGTGACAAAGTATCTTAAGTTTATATAATCTAAAAAGCAGCAGGATTCCCTTAGCAATTTGGAGATAACCCCCAATGAACTGAAAACATAAGAAAACTTGCAGTTCAAAAGGGAATTGGCAGAACGTTTTGGTGTAAATTTTTGCAACAAGATGGTAATTAATTCTGGGAGGTTTTCCCATTGTTATTTTGGAAAGCCATCTAAATGATTAACATCAAGAGTGGAACTATTTTGATCTTCAAAAGTAGGCGTTAGTTAATTTGCTTAATGTTCCAAAGGAGTTCTGCTAAGTATTAACAGAGAATTAACCCTTCCTGCTAATATAGGAAGATCTGGATAGATTTTTTTTTTTTTTTGCTGCTGTTTAAAATGAATCTTTGAAACTTTGTAACAGGTTCTAAAGCAGGGGTCTTGAAACTTGGCCCTTTTATGACTTGTGGACTTCAACTCCCAGAATTCCTCAGCCAGGCACGCTGGCTGAGGAATTCTGGGAGTTGAAGTCCACAAGTCATAAAAGGGCCAGGTTTGAAGACCCCTGTTCTAAAGGAAGACAGTAACTTAAAAGAAATGACAGCAAAACATATTTTTGTCACATGAGACAAGATTGCATTTGACTGAGACTTGTCCTCAAGTGTTCCAGATCCCATTAGATGCAAATTATCAGATAGTTTGGCAACATAAGTCATGACAGATGAAAGTTCAATTAAACAGGTGAATACTTGCTGTAACAAAAGAGCAAATATCAAATTTAGGAGGACTTGACAAAGTCATAGAGATCTTGCTCATCTTGGCAGTTCATGTAAAAATATATAATGAGTGATATTGCAACTTACAGCCAGCCACCAATTTATTGGTACGAAATCTTGTTCCTTTCCATGTAAAAGTTGTCTTGTATAAAAAACAAAGTGTCTACAACAAAATACCTATATTATGCTAGAAAGAAAGATTTTGGAAAGAAATCCAAGGAAGTTAGTTCTCGTCTAACAATTTTGTTCAGTTTGGAAAAAGTGAGCTCTTAAAGCTTAAATTCTTATTTATATTGAGGAAATTTACTGGTAAACAAGATGACTGATTATTGCTTTGTTCTGTGTATTTGTAGTCAAAGGATCTACGATTCTGTGCACTGTGTTGGCCTTTTTGGCAGCTGCAGCACACTGCTGGCTCATATTTAAGTGATTTGTAGTCAAAAGAGCTACACTTCTGTGCATATTAGCTAGATCGTTGGATAGACCCAATCTGATGAAATAGACCAACAGTGGTTTGTAAGAAAATTAATCATATACCATTTCAATTTCCCTTTTCTCCGAACTGAGATATTCAGTTCTGGCATCAATTCAAGGATTACTATAGTCATTATTTAGAGTACATATATATATATACAAAGGTGGAGGCATATTTATTATATATGTTATTTCCCCTGGAGAGGGAGTTTTTGAAAATCAGAAATCTCAGGTAAATGGATTGTCCACATGCAAGTCATTATGAGCAAAACCACTATTGGATACACTCCCCAAGACAGATAGTTAAAGAAACAAGGATCTATTTCAGACAGAAAAGATTGCAATTCTGCATTTACATGTGGATGGCTTAGCTTAATGAACCTCAATAATAATGAGAAGTATTTTGAACCAGCTATTTATAGAGTTGCTGTCTCAGCAGTTTCCTCCTTATGAAGATGGCTTCCCACTGCAATGATCTTCTAGAAATCTAGAAAGACCAGCATTTCTAGAAAGCCCTTGAGGGATGACCACAAAGCTGTCATTGTAAAATAACTTTTATTTTATTGATATATTTTTTCTTTATTCTTTAACAGAATAGAATAGAATAGAATAGAATAGAATAGAATAGAATAGAATAGAATAGAATAGAATAGAATAGAATAGAATAGAATAGAATAGAATAGAATAGAATAGAATAGAATAACGGAACAGAACGGAACGGAACAGAACAGAACAGAACAGAACAGAACAGAATAGAATAGAATAACAGAGTTGGAAGGGACCTTGGAGGTCTTCTAGTCCAACCCCCTGCTCAGGCAAGAAACCCTATACAAATTCTGACAAACGGCTGTCCAGTCTCTTCTTAAAAACTTCCAGTGTTGGAACATTCACAGCTTCTGGTGGCAAGTTATTCCACTGGTTAATTGTTCTAATTATCTGGAATTTTCTCCTTAGTTCTAGGTTGCTTCTCTCCTTGATTAGTTTCCATCCATTGCTTCTTGTCCTGCCCTCAAGTGCTTTGATATTTTGATATTACTCTTGTGAAACATTATTTTTTAAAAAATATATTTTATTAGATTTTTATAAGGATGGGAAGGTTACATCAAGGTGCTTAGGAAACAACGTGGAGATGGGTACATCAAACATCCAAAAGGAAAATCATAAATATATAGCTCAAATTAATTCATTACAAGTTCTCTCTCTATTTCCCTCATATAATATTACATATTCAAATTAATATATTTCTAAATAGAGTTCAAACAATCCAGTCAGACATCAATCACATTTCAGTTATAAAGATCCAAATCCTGTTTTCAAGCTTTACTAATTTACAGTTACCATATTCCAATTAGCCTTAAATAAACATATTATTAACACTTTGGGTATCCCTCATTTCCCTTTTCCCTAACATAATAATTATATCTAAAATGAATATATTATTCCCACAATAACATTCTTATGTTTTATTTATTAATACCATTTCTTCTCTTATCACCAATCCCTCTTATTCTCCTTCTATTACAAAATAATTATTTTATTTGAAATAAAAATATCAGTCCAAAAGATACATTTCTATCTATTTTAAATATATATTCTATCAATCAATCTATATCTATAGAAAGTCTTTTTAACCCATTAAGTAAAGTTTACCCCTCCAAATAATTATCATATCTGAAACAAAATATTATTACAAAGGATATCCTCTTACAGAATTCATGTACTCTGTTAGTTATTGAATCAGTCAAAATCTCTAAAGCCTTTTTAACCCATTGAATAAAATTTTAAAACACATTTTTAAATCTAACTCTAGGTTTCTTTCTGTGCCACACCGGTTTCCATAGTAAGGCTTCTACGTCATCAAACCACAATATTTGAAAAAAGGTATTCTCAGCACTTCAGATTGGTCAAAGTTCTCTTCCCTTTCTTCTAGTGGCCTTTGAATGGTGTAGTCAGTTTTATTCCATGTTGTAATTACTAGTTGATTGTCCACGTTATCACAATTTTCAGTAACTTGTATCTGGGTGTCAGTCTCTATTGTTTTTGACAATTCAGACATCCCAATTAAAGTTATTCTTTGATTA
This sequence comes from Azemiops feae, assembly GCA_023970755.1. Lineage (NCBI taxonomy): Eukaryota > Metazoa > Chordata > Lepidosauria > Squamata > Viperidae > Azemiops > Azemiops feae. The sequence continues at coordinate 179,632 of JALGBA010004081.1, forward strand.
TCAGGCTTCTCCATAAATTGTATATGGGGTTGTGTAAAATTGATTTGTTCAATAGTTTCCACAATTTCTCCCGGTATAATTTCATAGTTGGGTTGTAGGTATGTTTCCTCCATCTCTTTAGGTTGTATATGTTGTTTAAAGGCCTCTTTGGAGTTACTCTGTTCCTTCTCTATTGTTCTTCAGCCTATAACTTGATCCATTAAAATTTGAGAGTAAGATTTCATGTACTCCGTAGCTTCCAAGATTTTTTTCCAGTATAAGTTCATAATCAAGCTGTGGGTAAGATTCCTCCATTTCAGTGGTGAAAAGATCTTTTAATCTTTTAGTGAAGACTATATTTAGTAAAAGTCAACAAATCTTCACCTCCAATTCCTAGTAGACAAAATCACCACCCAGCTGTTTCAAGTTATCTTTACCCTTATCATCCTTTGAAGGTCAGAGCCATCCTCCAGCAAAAAAAATATACAGTTGCAGTAACACTTTTCATCACAAGATGTCCTCAGTAGGCTGTAAAGTCTTTCTTTCCAAATTAATAGATTTTTTGTTTTTCACATTAAAAAAGTAAAAAAGAAAGGCATCTCTAGGATAGTAAATAGCGTGGTTATAATAGTAATGTTCAAAAGTAGAAATATTTTCAGGATCCCTCAGTATTCCAAGAGTTAAATAGTCAATAAAAAATGAGCTGTTTTATTTTTTTCAGTTTCCAAAGCTGTTTTTCCCACAGTGCCGAAACACTGCTCTCTCACAGCAAGGAAGTAATTCAAATTCAAAAGTTTTTTACAGGAGAGTAATTAGAGAAAGAGGGGGAAGGAAAAGTCTCACCTGGGTTCTCCACGGGGGTTCTTTGTGCTTAGCTGTTCTTCTGGCTTTCGGCTGGTGCAGCGAAGTGATCGTCCATTTTACTGGGCGATCTTTTCTCCGACGGCCCTAAGGAGCTGGCTCGGACCGAGGAAGGAGCTGCCGCCCCTCCCCCATCGACGAGGGCCTCCTCAACGGTGGTCGCCCCTCCAGGGCGACTTTTTGACCCGATTAAGGGTCTACCGGCGGAGGGAAAAACAGCCGGTGGAGAGACGAGTGCGACTGTGTCTGCCGTGATCCAGAACCGGAAGCACCTAGAGTTCCACTGAACTGAGACAAGATATACATTTAATGAACAGATAAGTTGTTCCAGTGAACGAACTTAACTATTTTCCAAATTTCTTAATTTCATTTGAGTTCTGAGGGGGAGGGGAAAAAAACCCAGCTTGCTAGATTTTAATGGGAGAGATTCAAACATTTTAGAAGACAGTTTATGCCAAATGTCTGGCTGCATCTAGCACCCTGCATCTAGCTCCATGTTACATAAATTAATATGAAAGTATCAGGCTTTCTGCTGATGGATAACAATACTAGCTTTCTTAGGAAGAATAGATTCACAGTCAACATTGTAGATTTATACCTCTGCACCATGAATACCATGAATCAATTGACATTTAGGACTGATAATTTCATGTGCATGATTTTTTTAAAGAAAAGACTGGACAGCTATTTGTCTGAAATGGTATAGGGTTTCCTGGCTGAGCAGGGGGTTGGACTAGATGGCCTCCAAGGTCCCTTCCAACTTTATTATTATTATTATTATTATTATTATTATTATTATTATTATTATTATTATTATTATTATTATTATTATTATTATTATTATTATTATTATTATTATTATTATTATTATTATTATTATTATTATTATTATTATTATTATTATTATTATCTTTTTATTCATTAGACATGAACCTCAGTCAACTGAACATTCAAGTTGGCTGGCGCTGATGGTTGACACGGGTTTGCTACCAGCATCCTAGGTGTCAACCAGGTATCTCCTTAAAATGTAAGATGTTCCGAGTAGCACAGTTTTTTGTAACATTGCTGGAGTTATTGCAGGAAGCTGCAGTTTCTTGATGTATTTTGCAAAGTTTTGGGACATAGTTCCCAGTGCCCCAATGACAATGGGTACCACCGTTACACGTTTCATCCATAATCGCGTAGTTTCGATGGTCAGGTCGCAATATTTTGTAACTTTTTCCAGTTCTTTTTCTTCGACTCTGGCATCTCCTGGTACAGCGATATCAATCAGCTGTATGCTTCGGTTCTCTACAACTGCGATATCCGGTGTGTTGTGTTCCAAATGGCGATCTGTCCGTATTAGAAAGTCCCACAAGATCTTCACCCTCTCATTCTCAACAACTTTTTCCACCCTATGTTCCCACGACTTTTCGGACACAGGCAACTTGTATTTTTTTGCACAATGCCCAGTGGATTAATTTAGCAACTCGGTCATGTCTAGCTTTGTAATCAGTTTGCGCGATTTTGCTGCACTCACAGATTAGATGTGAAATAGTTTCAACTTCACCCTGCCAACAAAAGTATGTATAGTCAAGGCCATGGTTTTTCCAGTTGCAATGTATGGCTGTGAAAGTTGGACCATAAGAAAGGCTGAGCGCCAAAGAATAGAGGCCTTTGAACTATGGTGCTGGAGAAGACTCCTGCGAGTCCCTTGGACTGCAAGGCGATCAAACCGGTCAGTCCTAGAGGAGATCAACCCTGACTGCTCCTTAGAAGGCCAGATCCTGAAGTTGAAACTCAAATACTTTGGCCACCTAATGAGAAGAAAGGACTCACTGGAGAAGAGCCTAATGCTGGGAAAGATTGAGGGCAATAGAAGAAGGGGACGACAGCGAATGAAGTGGCTGGATGGAGTCACTGAAGCACTGAGCTTAAATGGACTCCAGAAGATGGTAGAGGACAGGAAGGCCTGGAGGAACGTTGTCCATGGGGTCGCGATGGGTCGGACACGGCTTCGCAACTAACAACAACAAATTTCAACTTTGTCATTGCAAAGTTGGCAATTTGGATTGTCAGTGGATTTTTGTATCTTCGCTTTCATGGCATTAGTTTGTAGTGCTTGTTCTTGAGCAGCCAGTATTAAGCCTTCCATTTTTATTTTTATTTTTATTTTTATTTATTTTTATTATTTTTTTATTATTTTTATTTTTATTTTTATTTTTATTTTATTTTATTTTATTTTATTTTATTTTTATTTTTATTTTTATTTTTATTTTTATTTTTATTTTTATTTTTATTTTTATTTTTATTTTTATTTTTATTTTTATTTTTATTTTTATTTTTATTTTTATTTTTATTTTTATTTTTATTTTTATTTTATTTTTATTTTTATTTTTATTTTTTTTTATTTTTATTTTTATTTTATTTTATTTTTTTTATTTTTATTTTTATTTTTATTTTTATTTATTTTTATTTTTATTCAAAGCAAGGTTTAGTAGGGAGGAGTATTTATAGGTACACTAAAAAAATGTATTATTTCTTAAAAAATACTGCTGTGCATTTTCTCAGCAATCTCCTCTTAATCGTTAGAAGAAAAAACAGGTTTCTTTGCTTTCATGGGCAGAATCTTATGCTGACCTCCTTGGCATGGCTCATAATAAATGTCATTGAAGGCTTCTAATTGTTTGTGTGCGGCGGCCAGTTTTGCATGTTCACCGGAAAATTAATAGAGAAGACAAACATTGGGATGGTCCTGGAACCTTTTGAATTGTTTGTTTTATCATCTTGTTCATAACAAGCTGTGCCTTTTTCCTCCAGAGTCCTCGGAGTCACAGGAAACAAAAGTTCAGAGAGAAAACTCATGTCTCTCTCTCTCTCTCTTTTGGCAAGTCTGTTCCGCCAGATCTCTGTAAAATGTTAAATGTCCTTGGTTTTTGTTTTGTTTTTTTTTGCTTTTAAAAAAAGAATAATCACCTGGATAAATCTGCTTTTTATCCGTTGGATGTCTCTCTAACTGTCCCCTTGTTTCTTTTCACCTAGTTCTCATTAGATGAGAGCGCAAACTCAGTCAGAGAGAAAAACGAGAGATAAATTGATATGAATCACAAATTTGCTTTGGGGCTGGTTTCTTTGCCTCCTTTACAAGCGGGGTTGTGTGGGAAGTCAGCCCCCCCCACCCCCCAGAGAAAAATATTTTTGGGGATATTAAAAGGCAGAATATTATATTTCCCCCAAAGATCTTAAAGACAGAAATCCCCCCCCCCATGTCTCTCTGCCCCAGACAGAAACCAGGTCTGCAGAAATGCAGATTTGATAATCTTGTCAGAAAGATTGGAGTCAGGAAGCTGGGATTAGAAAGATCCCTAGAATCAACAATCCCTCACACCAAAAAAATCTAACAGTCATCAGCCACAGCCCCAGGGAAGCAGAATATGACCTTTGGGACATAATAGGATTAACCCACCACCATAGAGGTGGGATTCAAATGTGTGAACAACTGGTTCTCTGTGTGAATGACGCTTCTGGAAGTCCATTCTGGGCCTGGGCAACAAAAAATTAATTACCGGTTCTGCTGAAATGGTGCGAACTGGCTGAATCCCACCACTGCACCACCATCAGAATATCAGAAAGGCACACTCAGACTCAGGTCAAAGTTCATGCCACAGGAACAACTCCAAACAAAAGCCCAAGAAGGTATAAAAACCCACTCCCTACTACATGTGGTCTGTTTTTTTCCAGAGCCATCTTTCTGTCTGGCTCTCCTCTTCAATAAACTACAACCTTCTTTCTAAAGCAGTCTCCATGTTTGTTTATTCCTGGCTTGGACTGGACCCTGATGAAGATTTTTTCTTTCAACAGTTGCATAAGTTAGATCCAAGGCAGTTCAGCTGTAGTCTACTGCAGCTTTTTCTTTTCCCTACTAGTAGGAATCCAGTCTGAATAATTTCTGCAAGTGTATGGTTGAAGAATATGAAAAAAAAATGAATAAAGGGACTATAATCCAATTTTCCCCTTATTTAGATATTTAGAGTTGGTTTAAATGTGTACGCGATCCTTGTATTCAAGCTCAATCTGCCAAGCTTTCTCTTTTACCTACCAGTGAAAAACAGCAACAAAGGACCACTGATTAGCAAGATGTGTAGCAAGATGAAGATTAGAATGCATACTTTTTTTGTTATTTCAAAAGTGTTCTCATTTGGTTTCAGGCTCATCATAAACAGACTGATAAGAGGGCGGTCTACTCCTATTTTTTATTATAAGAAAAAAAATTACCATTTTTTTTAAAAAAAAGTTTTAGGTCTGGCAGTATCTTTTCCAAAGGTTGCTATTTTTATGGCTGGAATTTTTGTGCTATTTGTGTTCCCCAGATCCTGACGAAGAAGCCCTCCCGAAACCTTGGGAGATGATTTCCATGACTGTCTTTGTCCAGTCATTTTCTCATTCATCCATCATGAATGAGAAAAGTTTCTTCGGTCTTCTGCCTGCCAATGAAAATATCAGTTTTCCGGCAGGATCTGCTTAACAATGAAAAAAACATCCATGAAAATCTCGACATAAATAATTAAATTAAAATTGAGGTGCTTCCATCTACCAAGAGGGAAATGATCCCTCAACGTAAAAATGATGACACCTAAAAGACTTTCCCCAGCAAGGGTAACCTTATCTTACAGAAACCAACTTTCATTTTTCATGATAGCAGTATTCCAATATCTCAGGGGTTGCCACAAAGAAGAGGGAGTCAAGCTATTCTCCAAGGCCCCTGAGGGCAGGACAAGAAGTAATGGATGGAAACTAGTCAAGCAGAGAAGCAACCTGGAACTGAGGAGAAACTTCCTGACAGTTAGAACAATTAACCAGTGGAACAACCTGCCTCCAGAAGCGGTGAATGCTCCAACACTGGAAGTTTTTAAGAAGAGACTGGACAGCCATTTGTCCGAAATGGTGTAGGGTTTCCTGCCTGAGCAGGGGGTTGGACTAGATGATCTCCAAGGTCCCTTCCAACTTTTTTATTATTATTATTATTATTATTATTATTATTATTATTATTATTATTATTATTATTATTATTATTATTATTATTATTATTATTATTATTATTATTATTATTATTATTATTATTATTATTACTTTCCCTTTTTTAAATCTTTCTCTTTCTTTTTAATCCCACTTGCAACCTGAAAATTGGACCCACCAGAAAGTCCCTGTCATCTTTTGTCATTGATGGAAGAATTAATCACAGAGGGGAATGTCTGATAACTTCATGTCATGGTAGTGTTTGAAGTTAAAAGGGCTATGGTCTGCCCCCCCTTTTTTTGGCACCTCCCAAAAAATTCTCCATGGAGAGAATTTCCTAGAGGGGGGGGGGATGCCAGAGGTGGAGTCTGCATATCAATCTATCTTTTCCACATTTCCAGATTTCACACAGGAAACTGCACAGGAAGGACACCGTGAAAATAATGTATACAAAACCACACACCCCTTCTCGTATAAAAAAAATCAATTCCCTTCTAAAACCAAGTCCCCGCACCCCATTTTCTATGTAGCCTGCCCTTGAAAATAGAGCTTTTATTCTTGAGAATAAAATCTTTTTTTCCCCTGTAGCTAGAAGTACACAATGTTGTTGAAAACTCTTTACTTTGTTAGATGATGATATACTGAAAAGAAACGTTTCCTTAATATACTTGCTTCTGAAGGACAAATTCAGCAGACTAATTGAAGGCTCTTATTAGAAATATCCACATACCAGGTTTTCCTGGTGTGTCATTATACAGAAAAGCGAAGTTATATGACCAAAAAGCTAAACTGAAAGAGGGTCAGCTTCATTTTGGACTTAAAATAGCACAATGATTTCTGCAATGTTTCCAGCATGTGTAATTAGTCTTCTGTCCAAACCTCTCCAATTAATTAATTTCCTGCTTCTATTGAAGAGTTACAAAAGGCTACTATTTTCTTTTTCCTCAGGTTCAAGCCCTGCTTGTTATATTGAAGACCTTATACTACAAAAGTAGATGCCACTGGTTTTTTTTCTTTTTCTTTTACCATTAATAGAACTGCTTATTGATTTTGTCTGTGGAGTAGCTGGTTAATTTGGCTAATAAGGCAGCTGAATGCCTCCAGGATCCTGTCCTTGATTTCTTCATCTGGAGATTTGTCAAAAGCTTCCAAAGACCCTTACTAACAAAACATCTCAGGATCGCTGAGATGATTATCGATTGATTAGTTGATAACGCAAGGATTTCCTATTAGCATCTATATCAGGACACAACGGAAAGATATGTAAATACAGAAGTTTTTTTTACAGAAGTTATATGTACAGCTTGTTATACTCTGTCCTGTTATAGAAGGTATTTTAAGTTTCTGTTTTTCTTTCTGTAATAGCAGTGTTATACCCAGGGAGGTTGAATTATGTCCACTTTTGTTTTTAAATGTACATTTAATAAAAAAATTAAAAAAAACAACGTTTAACTAACATAAAATGTTATGTTCCTAGCTGGATTTATACTTTTTTCTTACTAACATAGAAAACCTCACAAAGAGAATATGGGAAGTATATTTATGAAAAACCTAACATTACCATATTAACAGAAGGATGAATGTGGAATTGAGTTCCTACATCAAGTCCAAATAGTTGAACGTTAACTCTTGAACAGGTGGGTCTAGATGAATAACACCAAAACTGTCTTCTTTCTTGGTTTCTTGGTGAGGAGCTGATCAACTCTTATGAGTGATGACCATAATTGTTAGACTCCCCTCTCAAATTCATTGATGCTAAGATAATTTGCTGTCATCACCATATCTTTTGGGATTGATTTCAAAAATCTGGATGAAGTAAAGCCATTTGACTGAGACTGGAGTGTTCCAGAGAGATTATAATGATTCAATTGATAATCTGTTCAGCTTGTGTCTCAAAATTTGTTTGAAATGCTATATTCTATTAGAAAGGACAAGATGTATATATAGAGTAGGCTTAATCTTGTGTTGTTGTTTTTTTTTAAATATGGACTAGTTGCATGGGGTTAGGACAGGGGTCTTCAATTGGCCCTTTTATGACTTGTGGACTTCAACTCCCAGAATTCCTTAGCCAGGCATGCTGGCTGAGGAATTCTGGGAGTTGAAATCCACAAGTCCTAAAAGGGCCAAGTTTGAAGACCCCTGGGTTAGGGTAAGGTAGGCAGATATTGTGGAACCTGAAGTTGGACTAGAAGATGACCTCCAAGGTCCCTTCCAACTCTGTTATTCTGTAAGTTATCTTCCTGCTGACCGATTCCACAATTTGCCAGTAAAACAATGTCTTGGCAGAACAGAGAGAGATGTCAAAATAAGTGGTCAAAAGTAGGCTGAAAGGGGATAGCGGTGCAGACCTGGAAGAGCTAAATTATATCACATTCTGAATTGGGCCATACTAAAGCTATTTCCTTAGTACTGGCACAAAGGTGAGCCGAGCTGAACATAAAAGGAAACGGCCAAAATGTTAAATTTTATGAGATCTGGGGGAAAAAGTCCTCTCTTGGCTTAATGTTACCTGAGGTGGTTATTTTATTATTTTAGCCAAGTCTTGAAAAAAGACCATGAAACATATTGGGGGGGAAGTGCATTACTGAAAACAGAGAAAGATACTGTGGACTTCATTGAAACCTATTTGATATTTCTTAAGTCTAGCATCAGCTTTAATTTATTCGAGTAGATTTGTTTTTTGCAAAGAGAGTGCTGCATTTTGATCATGTTTTGCTTAGGTCTGAGGGACAACCCTATGCATATTAAATTCTAGCAGCTGCTAGGTAAAAACCAGTCTTTCTCAATACTTTAATTAATCTCAGCTCATTAAAATCTCCGACTATTCTGTGAATGAGGAAAGTCAAAGGAGCTTTGTAATAATTAGCCAAGGTTGGTTCCCTCCCTCTCCTCGCCTTTTTTTTTTTTTTTTCAGATTAATTTGTAAGAAAGTGAAACACTAAATATTTTCTCTCTTGGACAAAGTTCTTTGATCCATAATGATGATAATATCTATGGATCAGGACATGAAATAAATATTTACAAAGCATACAAATATAGAATAAACAGTGTCATAATGTTAACCCGTCTCTCCTTCATTCCTAAAACAAGAACAAAAATTCCTGGCATTAACCTGAACATATTGTTATGTTGTCCTAAAGTATTTATCTCAGAGAATAATAAATCTAGGAATTATTGGCATGTGGTCCCAAATGTACTTTTTTGAAAGGCAACTGGACTTTGTTTTTCCTTGAAGACATTTCTCTTCTCATCCAAGAAGCTTCTTCAGTCAGAACTTGTGCATACAAACATTAATAAATCTCTTGATGGATCGTTGGAAATGGTGCTTTGTTCTCCTCCATCCAGTGGACCTTGTACTCTCTTGTTTGCTGATGACTATTTTTCATCCAATCCAGGGATCTTCAAACTTGGCCCTTTTATGACTTGTGGACTTCAACTCCCAGAATTCCTCAGCCAGGCATGCTGGCTGAGGAATTCTGGGAGTTGAAGTCCACAAGTCATAAAAGGACCAAGTTTGAAGACCCCTGTCCTAAATCTAACAAACAAAATGGAGGCTGGCTGAGGAATTCTGGGAGTTGAAGTCCACAAGTCATAAAAGGGCCAAGTTTGAAGATCCCTGATCCAATCCTTTCTAAAATTGTAGGGTGCTTCAGAGCTCAATTCACTGGTTGCACTGGCTTTGCTCTCCTCTTTGTCAGGACTGACTTAAATCTGACTGTTCTTGTTCTTCACTTACCTTTTTTGTGAGTCTGCAAAGTGGAACAGGATTGAGCAGGATGCCTTCAGTAGTGAGTATGACTTTCCCCCCCCCCTGCTATTGACTTCACAATCCTCATTTGCTGCTGAGCTCCCATCACCACTGCTACTCAGAAGATCCTACATGCATGGCCACAAAATAAATCATATTTCTGGGCAGGCCATCCTTTTCTTTGTTATTGTCTGCCATGTCTACTATTATGTTGAAAGAGCTAGGTGGCTAGAAAATGATCCACTGCCAATACATTACATCTCCATGTAATGCCAGCCCTGTTTGTTATCAGTTCACCAAACTCATGGGGAGGAGAACATTGTGATGGGGGAACAGCTTCTTTTGCTTGATAAAAATACAGCACTTCTTGGAAGCACTTTATGCATTCTTCACACCATCTTCTAAAATTAAGGGCCCCAAATTTATTTCTTTTTCCTGGAAAATTAACAGAATTCTAGCCAGGTCAACCTATGATAATAGCCCAGACAGAACCTTATTTAGTCTCCATAGCAATTCTAATATATCTTTAATGTGGGCACAATCAGGTCTTTTGTTACCTAGGCGATTTCCAGAAATTAGAAGTCCCCATTAAAAACTCGTGTGATTGTTAATGTCACCAGCAGTAAGAACTATTGACATCCTAATAAAAGTTTAATGTGAGACCGTGCTGGAAAATTATTGTAATGCTATACAAATGTCACCTTTGGGTGGTTTCAATGTGCATTTATCACAGAAAAATATATATATATTTTCTGCCTGTTGCTTATGTGGATTTCTCATCACCAGGTATATCTTGAAAAATCAACCCCAAGGGCTAAAAAGTGTTGAAATGGCACAAGCTACATCTGAGTGTAAGAAAATGCAGAAACTGGTGCTTCCAAATGACCATCAATTGAAATAACAAAACAGCATTAGATCTTAATTCCATGGTGACTATGGTGAATATTAGGTCTGTGTGAAACTTTTGAAAGGGTGCCTAATGAAGCAACTGAAGTGCCCATCCTAATTTAGTACTTGGACATCACAAACAGCACAAACCCTTCAAGCTCTGTTGCAACTTCTTCAACACAAGGGTCTGAGTTTGTGGAAGAGAAATCTGATGTGATTGTTGCTAGAATCTTGAAGCTGACATATAGAAGCTTCACAAAGATGCTTCTATATGGAAAAGCCTGCCAAGGTCAATCTAGTCTCCAAAGTGCCTGAAGGCAGGACAAGAAGCAACGGAGGGAAACTAATCAAGGAGAGAAGCAACCTAGAACTGAGGAGAAATTTCCTAATAGTGAGAACAATTAACCAGTGGAACGGCTTGCCTCCAGACATTGTGGATGTTCCATCACTGGAGGTTTTTAAGAAGAGATTGGACAACCATTTGTCTGAAATGGTATAGGATTTCCTGCCAGAGCAGGGGGTTGGACTAGAAGACCTCCAAGGTCCCTTCCAGCTCTGTAATTCTGTTATTCTGCTTCATACCGATCTCTTTGCAAAGTATCCCTTTGTATCTTATACAGCCTGACTGAACACAGCAATGGTGTTTACTAATTACTAATGCTAATCTGGTCTTCAATGCTTCAGTGAAATGGATGATTGCCATGTCAACGGCCAGCCTTTAATTAGAGGATAAAAAAGAGAGAACATGGTGAAAGGAAGAAAGATCATAATAGAATATGCAACATTATATGAAATGTACATTAAAAGAAAAAGAAAAAGTCACCATTCATTAATATTTCCCATATATGTGGATGGGGAGAAAGAGACAGCGAGTTTTCTTGTAATAATAATAATAATAATAATAATAATAATAATAATAATAATAATAATAATAATAATAATAATAATAATAATAATAATAATAATAATAATAATAATAATAATAATAATAATAATAACAGCAACAACAGCAACAACAGCAACAACAACAACAACAACAACAATAACAACAACAACAACAACGTTGGAAGGGACCTTGGAAGTCATCTAGTCCAACCCCCTGCTCAGGCAGGAAATCCTACACCATTTCAGACAAATGGCTGTCCAGTCTCTTCTTAAAAACTTCCAGTGTTGGAGCATTCACCGCTTCTGGAGGCAGGTTGTTCCACTGGTTAATTGTTCTAACTGTCAGGAAGTTTCTCCTCAGTTCCAGGTTGCTTCTCTCCTTGATTAGTTTCCATCCGTTGCTTCTTGTCCTGCCGTCAGGCGCCTTGGAAAATAGCTTGACTCCCTCTTCTCTGTGACAGCCCCTGAGATATTGGAACGCTGCTATCATGTCCCCCCTCGTCCATCTCTTCATTAAACTAGACCAGGGGTAGGCAACCTTGGCTCTTTTATGACTCGTGGACTTCAACTCCCAGAATTCCTGACTCCCTCTTCTCTGTGGCAGCCCCTGAGATATTGGAACACTGCTATCATGTCGCCCCCTCGTCCTTCTCTTCATTAAACTATAACTGTTTGTACAGTTATAATGTATATAGTAAATATAGCAACTATATGTATCTGCAGATCTTCATAATTAATTGAGATTTTGGCATCAGATTTCTTTCTTTTTTTTTAAAGAAATATCCCCAGTGCTTTTCATAGTAAAGCTGCTTCTTGTGCTGGCGGCAGAAGTGGCAGTTCGCTATTGCTGCTTTGATTCTTAACTGTTTGTTGAAACGTTGCAACTTCTGTATTTTGTATATTACTAAATTGCGCAACTTTCGCAGTACTAGATCACCCATAGAAACAGTGATTTAAGAATTCAGTGTGCTTTATAACCCTCCTCCTCCTCCTCCTCCTCCTCCTCCTCCTACTGCTCCTTGGGAAGCAGTATTCTGGTCTTCAAGCAGTTAACTGAAATCAAATGAGAAGCCTTCATCTACAATTCACTGTGTGAATGATTAGCAAAAGCAACCGTGGCATCTGGACAGCTCTTTATAGGCAAGGAGGCAGTTATCAATTACTATATAAACGTATAGACTTTACACATTAGACTGTTCAAATGAGGAAAATTGTTTTTGCTAACGTGAATTGGATTTAAACTTATATTTGGCTGAAGTAATTTTGGTTTTTTTTTGTTTATGACTGATGAAAAGCCCTCATAATGCAAAGAAAGAAGGAAGGAAAGATGGTGTATATGTGTATGTCTGTGTGTGTGTGTGAGAGAGAGAGAGAAAGAGAGAGAGAGAATGAGAGAGGGAGGGAAGAAGGGAGTCAGTGAAATACATATTTATAAAGCAACGGAGTCCATGATATACAAAGTTGTCAATTTAACATAAAAAAAAAAAATCTGAAAAATTTCCCCATAGAGGCACATTTTTGGCTGTTACTACTCAACAAAGCACCTGGAATTTCTGGAGCTTTGCAAAAATCTAAATTTTCAGTTGGAGCTTCTTAGGGAAGCATCAAAGTGTGTCCTTTATTTTGTATAACTTTTTCTCCTATCCACCCCTACTTGTGGATGATCATGTCAAGCTCATTTGATTGATGGTTATAGAGTTCTGCTCAGGATTTTGAGGCTGTCACAGCCCCTTGAACAGATCCGAAAGGTTAAAAAGAGCACTTACTTACACAACTGTTCAACTGATTTGCTGGGTTCGATTCGTTCAGTCATAAAGCAACCCTTTCTACTCGCTGTGTCTCTCCCCACCCCCCCACCCCGCTTCCCTTCTATACAACTAAATGCAACACAAAAGTATGCCAGTCCCAGTACGAAGCGAGCGAGCAAGCAAGCAAACTGCAGTATCCCCAAGATTAACAGTAAATCTGCTTAGAGCATTGGGTAATGAAGTTGACCTGGTGAAATGGAATGTCCCAAATCTGGTGAAAAAGTCATAATCAATACCGCAAGAGTGTTATGATATAATGTGTTATGAATACTGAAACTATGGAGCGTTTTACCCAGGGAGGCTTACATTTGTTCAGGTGACTGGTAAAGAGATTAGGAAATCTAAGAACATGCGGCACAATAACGTGATATCCATCAACTTGATGCCTTACCATCTGGACACAGCATGTTGCAAATCACTAAATCAGCCACCAACACCTTCTTTCTCCTTTTTTCTTCTCCTTTCCAAAAGTGGCAAACATACTCAATTAGACAGAAGCATGCTTGGATTTAATCACCTAAGTTGAATGCCAGGAAGATATACTGCTCTTTAAGATGCTGCAGCCAGGGGCTACTTTTTTAACAATCCATATATACTTTGGAGTTTTTGGGGGACTTCAGACTTGAAGCAGAGCATAGGCACAGCCGTTTAATTTGAAAAACAAACAAATCCTGATTTTCTCTCTTTTATTCTGATCTAGATGTTTGTGCATGTGTGTACATTCTACTAAACAAAATGTGAAACCTCTTTAAGCTGACCTATAATGATTCCGACTAAATTTAATTTGAAACCCTCCCGAAGCTGAATTTGTGGTTCTGGATCTGGATGGACTTGAACAAGGAGTTTGAAGAGGAGAGGGGGGGGGAAACAAGACTCTGAAGAAATTTTAGCCACCTTTTTTATTGGTTTCTAATCATGGATTCAGGGGGACGCGATGGCTCAGTAATTAAAGATGTTGAGCTTGTCAGCTGGAAATGGGGTGAGCTCCTGTTTCTTGCGCCTGCTCCTGTCCACCTAGCAGTTTGAAAGCATGCAAATGAGAGTAGATTAATAGGTACCACTTCAATGGGAAAGTAACAGCATTCTGTGTGCTGTGTGGCATATAGCCATGCTGGCCATATGACCATGGAAAATATCTTTGGACAACGCTGGCTCCCTCAGCCAAGAAATGGATAGGAATATCTAGAGTCAGACATGATTAGACAGGGAAACTTTACCTTTTTAATCACAGATTCATTTTTGGGGGCCTCAGTGTGGAAAATGTGTTCATTAGGGTTTGATAATGCTAGAACTGCCGTCAAACAACACATTTGGGATCTAAATCTCCAAATAGATTTAAGCAAAATTTCACACCCCAATATTTACCCTATTCTTCTGGAAGAGTTTGTTCCAGCCTTTCATTTACAGAATCATCCATTATGATTCTGAAATTTTGTAAGGCCTCCACCTTAGCCAGGCTGAATGCATTGTTCTCAGCAATTATTTTTGGAATGTTTCGAGGGTGCTACCTATGTATCTTTGATTATGTCCATCTGTTGATAGCTCAGTAGAAACTCTGAGCCATATGCTGCTACGTTCTTCCTATATAAGAGCTCATGATAGACCTTCATTTATTGAATCTTGAAGAACTTTCTGGACAGGGAGTGTGATTCTTACTTATTGTTACTTCTTTTGGAAAAGGATTCAAAAATATCTTCCCAAGTTGCCCGGATTTATGCTACCATCTGTACAATATGTCAGAACATTAATTAAGCCTGGATATTCCATTTACTTATCACTTCTTATAACACTATTTCAATTCTGTTTCATTTTACTATATGTGGTGTTCTTAATTACTTTAGATCCTGTTAGAGCTATTAATTTTCTGATAGATAGATAGATAGATAGATAGATAGATAGATAGATAGATAGATAGATAGATAGATAGATAGATAGATAGATAGATAGATAGATAGATAGATAGATAGATAGATAGATAGATAGGCAGGCAGGCAGGCAGGCAGGCAGGCAGGCAGGCAGGCAGGCAGACAGACAGACAGAGGTAAGGGGGACAGAGACAGAGACAGGCAGGCAGGCAGGCAGGCAGGCAGGCAGACATACAGACAGACAAATAAGTGTTAATAGTTTTACTATTAGATATTTTATTATATCTGGCCTTAAAACTGCAACAAATTGATTTTTTTTTCTAATAAAAGATAAACAGACGGTGATAAGGAAATTCAGGTTTTGAATCCACATTTGGAAGGAAACTTACAGATCAGTCCAAAACAAATCTATTTTCTAAATCATCTATTGATCAAGCTAAACCCTATGGTTTCTTCATATTCCTGGATGATGATAAATGGATGGATGGATGGATGGATGGATGGATGGATGGAGTGAGGGAGGGAATTGGAAGACACCAATCCTTTGAAATATGCAGAAAACTCAAAGTATCTCCAAGAGTTGGATTTTTAAAGGTAGAGAAACCTACAACTGCTGTAGGCAGATTCTTCCATTGTAGGGCCAGGATTCTTTTTCTTATATTTAAAGAAAATCTAGGTAGCTGGCAGCTCTTATTTCTGCTCCCAATTTCTTTGGCAATGAAAAACCTTCCCTATGAGGTGTCCTGGGTACTCTCTGAGCTTGGTTGATTTCTTGCAGATGTTTCATTACCCAAACTAGGAAACATCATCAATGCTAATTTGGGTAATGAAATGTCTGTAAGAAAACAACCAAGCTCAGAGAGTACCAAGGACCCCTTATTTCAACACTGAGCTATATATATTCTCCTTTTTTTTTAAATCTTCCCTATGACACCCTTTTAACTATCTGAAAATTATGTATACCAAAACTTGGTATAAATATGATATTCAAAGAATGCAATGCAAAACTTGGAATGAAAAGTGAATAAGCAGGTTGTATTCCGGTTTTCACAATCTGGTACCCTTCAGAGGTTGGGAATTGTCAAGGTTATAATCCAAATATCTCTAGCGGAAGCAATATTGGGAAAGACTGCTGAATTCTATTAAAACAAAATGACATTTTCTTGGAGCTAGAAAAGAAAGAAGCTATAACCTTCAGTGCAAAAATCTGCATCTCTGTGTATGTGCTGTATATTAACGATGGCATTCTAGATTGACGGAAACAAAGTAGATGGCCAAAATCATGTTAACTACTGTATGCTTTTAAAAAAATATGTTTTAGTAGTTTAAAGAGTGTTGCATAAGCTGTTTGACTAATTTCGTTCACACATATTTTAGTTTGACTTACAAGCAGTCTCCTTTCCAATTTGTATTGCAAACTGTAACATTGTAAAAATGTTAACAATCTCCCAAGGTCCAAATAAACCACAGAATTGAAATTGAATTTCTCAAAGCTTGATCCCTATTGCCCCAAGGCAAGGCGAGACTCTCTTTCAGGTCTTATTCCGTATCTGCCACCATCATTACTCCTAATTATTCTTGACATTTTGTCCATTATACTGTCAAGTTCCTTAGAGGATAGGAATAATCATCCAAAAGAGGAAATTTGCTAATTATCTCCATCATGTGCAAAAACCAGGAGTGTAATAGCTGAAACTTTACTTACGATAATTGGTGGAGTAGGCTGAGAAAAAGAAATAGGTCTTTAAATTATTCTTATCAAGATCTCGTGGGTACTTTTTTTGTCATTATCAGTTTTTATCCATTGTCCTGTTTG
Source organism: Azemiops feae (assembly GCA_023970755.1). Taxonomy (NCBI): domain Eukaryota; kingdom Metazoa; phylum Chordata; class Lepidosauria; order Squamata; family Viperidae; genus Azemiops; species Azemiops feae. The sequence goes on from JALGBA010004081.1 coordinate 196,477, forward strand.
TAATTGACAGGTAAGTGAATGTAACATATACTACATATTTTAGGATTTCTTCATATGTCAAATGTTTTAGAGAATGACAATGATTGCAGTAAATAATGAGTTCTTATAGTCTTTTGAATCAATCTTGATTCCTGGTAACTACATGGACAATTAGATACTTTTTGTCTTTTTCTTCTTTGGGGTCACATAACCTTTCATTTATACAAAGTTGTTTTTTTTTTTTTTTAAAGAAATACTGTTTTCCCTCTTGCACACTACAAGAGAGAATATTTTGATGGGAAATTATATATGGATCTATCTTGCAATACACTTTGATCTTCTATATAAGGTAGCATCAGAAGGCACTAAATTCCCCAAGTATTTAAAACAGATTGGACAAAAAAAGAAAGACCTGCCAAGACACTACATATTTTTAAATTTATGTTTAGACTTTCCAGGGAATGACTGGAAAGATCAATATGGATCTGACAGCAATCTGGTTGGGAAACAGAGCTGACTAATTCTATCCTAAGGGTTGATTTGACCAAGTAGTTAAATTTGACTCAATACATATGAATCTGTAGACATACTCCTTTAAATCAATTTATTTATTTATTTATATCCTGCCTTTATTATCTTTTTTTAAAAAAAAACCTCAAAGGTACAACTATACCTAATACTCTCACCTCCTCTTATTTTCCCCGCAACAATAACCCTGTAGGTTGAGTTGGACTGAGAGAAAGAGAGGGACCATGCCGAATGTGGGACTAGAACTCAGAGTCTCTTGTTTCTAGCTGTCAAGACTGATTCGCCCTTTCACCTACATTTTCTCCCTCACTCACAGTTTGACAAAAAAAGGGAAGCGGTTGTGAAATAGAATGAAAAGATGTGTGTGGGGGGGTATCTAGGCAACCAAGGCATCTTTTGAAATTTGCAAGGACACTGAGTGTGGCTAACTGTTTTCTCATAACAAAATGAACAAAAGTGATTGGTGAACGTATTGGGCTGTGTGTGGCTCAGAAGGAAATAACTATGCTTGCGTTTGTGCGGGAAATCAGAGCTGGTTTAGCTTCTTCTGTGCCAATGTAGATTTTCAGTAAAGTATTATACTCTTGGTAAAATTATGCCCCCAGAGTTTCTTTTTTCTGGAAATGCCAACTGGACAGTTGACACTAGCCAGGTGCCTTCATTACTAGAACAAATTGGTCTATTTTTATCTGTTTTCAGTTGGTGAATTGAATCAGTTGTTAAAATACAATTACTGAACCTGCAATACTTAATACATCAGTTCACAACCTCAATTTAAGCTTTTGACTCTGAAGGCTTTGCCTTCAACCCTGGCCATGTTGCTGAATTAGGATAGCGTGCGATCCTTCCCTTGGTCTGTGGAACATTCTTGAAAAATTTGGTCAATATTATTGGGTTATCCTTTGTTTTCCCAGGAAACAATATCTGCGGAGTCCACCCCCATCCCTCAGTGAGGACACCCAGACTTGTTAGCTCTCACTGGCAATTTAAGAGTTAGTAAATTTTCTCCTAAAATCTGCTAATCATTTTCACCCCATTTTTTTCCTCAAAATTCATTGGATTTACATTAATGATCTAGGCCAGGGGTCTTCAAACTTGACCCTTTTATGACTTGTGGACTTCAACTCCCAGAATTCCTCAGCCAGGCACGCTGGCTGAGGAATTCTGGAAATTGAAGTCCACAAGTCATAAAAGGGCCAAGTTTGAAGACCCCTCATCTGGGCATTGTCCTCAGTCATCCAATATGGAAAAGGAACTTGATTTGTTAAAAAGCTATACTTTCCTAGATGCTGCATTTAGAGGCAACACTAAAGATTGTCTTCTGTTTGCTAAAGTGTTCTTTCTTTCTTTCTTTCTTTCTTTCTTTCTTTCTTTCTTTCTTTCTTTCTTTCTTTCTTTCTTTCTTTCTTTCTTTCTTTCTTTCTTTCTTTCTCTCTCCCTCCCTCCCTCCCTCCCTTCCATCTTCAGTCCCTTTCCTCCTCCCTCTTTTCCCAAAAGATGTACATATTTACATTTACATAGAAATGATGTAGATTTACAGCTTTACCAATTAAAAATATATTCTATACAGTTAATTTCATTACAGGAATAATTAACTTGCTGCTGTTTTTGTATTGCCTGTTTCATATGAATAATGCACCATGGATGGTGAGAATGAAGCAACATGGTGTCATTGATTAGGCATCTCATTGGCATTGTTTAGACAGACCTGGCAATGCTCTGTTCCACTACGAAATGCACCCTTTGTAGCTGCAGCTCCTTGTTTGTACATCTCAAGTAAATCCACTGCTTATCTGTCATAAATAATTTCAAAGTTTCCACTTCTTTCATAAGCAAAGGGGAAAACATATAACCGGAAGAAGGGCATTTGTTTTATACTTCTTCTTTTTTTTTTTCCAACTTCATTAGTCTTCACCATAGTTCATGAAGATTATGCCATAAAACAAAACAAAACAAAATAAAAGTAAATAAGAAATAACACCATCTGGGATATATTTGTATGATAAAAAGCAGAAAAATCAAAAATTGCATGCGATTATTGTAAGGACAACTTTTTTTAAGCGAATGAGTAATGTCCAAAGTTGAGTTGGTTTTAAAGTGTGCAAAAATAGCTGTGTCCAAAAACCTCTTCTTTTTATTGAACACTTTTTTTTAAAATCAACATGCAATATAGCAACAGCAATAGCATTTAGGCTTATATGCCACCCCATAGTGCTTTATAGCATTCTCTGGGCAGTGTACAATGTTGAAGCTTTATTTGACTATTGCCCTCAACAATCTGGGTCCTCCTTTTTTCAACCTCAGAAGGATGGAAGGCGGAGTCGGCCTTGAGCCCTATCAGGCTCAAACTCCATGCTGTGGGCAGAGTTTGTCCTTTAACCACTGTGCCACCTGGGCTCTCTCACCTTCAGGAATTGTCCTCTCCACCCAATGCATATTTCACTGTTTTTCATCTCATTTTCTAGCCAGTGCTTGATGCCACCACATGAGAAAATCTCATAATTTATGTTGCATTGTGTACACAAGGCTGAGAGAAACAATTTTGAAATCTGAAAAATAGTGATTGGAAAAGGAAGAAGGCTGGGCTGGGAGGATTATATGTGTGGCCATATAGACATGGCTCCCAATAAATACATTTTTTTACCAATTAGTGCATTAGCTTATCCCCTAACAGCTGAGATATCTCTTTCTCTCCAACAATTAATATCAGCCCTTTGAAGTAGACCAGGTCCTGAAAGAGATGCCCCATAAAACACTAGAACTCTTCTTTATTGGTATAAATTATAATAATATTTTGAAAGTCTGAAAGAGATTCTGTCTCTTGCACTTTCCTGTTTTCTTCTAGGCCATTGTATCTTCAGTTAAGTTAGCAATTTGAAGGTCCTTTTTTTCTATTATTTTTTCCTCAGGTTTTTTTTTTTTTTTTTTAAAGCCATAAAGACCATCCCATTATCTCTCTCAGAGATCCTTGAAATATAATTTTCAATTATCTAGCTTAATTTTTTTTACATCTCATCTACTTTGATGTAGATCTAGATCATCACCAAACACACACACACACACCCCTCCAACCTCAGAAGCTCTGAGTTGGTTAGGTGCCAATATAGTATTCAACAAAATACTATATAAAACCCTCGTTGTTATCCTCACACTAAAACAATTTTAGATTCTGAGTTTCACGTCTGGATGAGAACACTGGTTGTATGTTCTAGGAATTGGCAGTGACCCTTCTTCTAACTTCTCTGTGTACCCAGGAATTTGAATCAAGTTCATTTGTTTTTTGTTTTTTGTTTTGTTTTTCAATAGGTCCTTTTCCTATTTAAGGCAATTTGCTTTTAAAGTGACATTTACTTATAAATTGACCCTCCCTTGAGTGACATTTTGATGGCATACTCTTCAAATGTTTGGCAAAGATTTACTGAACTGATTAAAGGAAAAGTCAGTGCCTTGTAGATGTTGATCTTTCTAGTTGAGCTCTCTCTCTCTCTCTCTCTCTCTCTCTCTGTGTGTGTGTGTGTGTCTGTGTCTGTGTTAAACATTTGGCATTGTTTAATGGGAAGTTTAGGACATTGTATCTTTTTTGGGGGAGGGAGAGAAGACAAGACTAGCAATCTCTTCCTTTTCCCAGCCACCCACTCGCATAGAGAGAGAAAATGCATGCATGCACCAACTTCATTAAATTGCTTCTCAACACCTCTATTGAAGGAGGCAGTGTGTCAACTCTGACAAGTCATAGAACCAGCGCAAGCAATGAAGCCATTTCAATTGTTAAGGCATCTATCATAGATCCAAAAATTCCATTTTGAGTCTTCTACAAAACCCTTCTCTTTTCACTCTGGAGACATCATGTCACCGAAACAAGTCCCTAGGCATTCCCCATCATTAGTTATCATTATTTTCTGTATACTGCTAGCTCCATTCATCATGTTGGCACGGCTTTTGCAAATGGCAGCAATAGAAAACTGTGAAGTTAATGGACCCACATGTTTCATAACCGTATTGCCTTTCCATCAGAGGGAAGACGGATGTAACATTTTAAGGTGGGTAAAAAGCGTTGTGGTTTCTTTTCAAACACACACACACAGAGAGAATTGTCCATAAGACAAAGAGAGCTGGGGAAATTATGCTGTTCTGGAAGTTCCAAGTGAGTTTGAATAGAAACAAACCAACCAGTTGAAATGCATCTAATGCAGTGGTGGGATTCAAATACCTGAACAACCGGTTCTCATATTTGCTGCAGGCCTGGGCCTCCAATGCCTAGAATGGACTTCCGGAAGTGGCATCATGCACTTCCGGTGGGCTGTTTTAAGCCTGGGAGGCCTCCTCCAGGCCTCTGATGCCTAGAACGGACTTCCAGAAGTGGCACCATACACTTCCGGTGGGCTGTTCTAGGCCTGGGAGGACTCCTCCAGGCCTCCAAGGCCTAGACTGGACTTCTGGAAGCCAGCCTGTTCTCCGAATTCAGGTAAATTTAGCTACCGGTTCTCTCGAACTGGTGCGAACCGACTGAATCCCACCACTGATCTAATGTCTTTCCTCTAGGAGAAGAAAGAGATATTAAACCTTGAGCTAAACAATTTCTTTTTTAGCCTGCCCAGAAGAAAGACAAGTGGATTCCTTGATTTCTTCCTCTAGCCTTTCTGTTTGCTGTTTGATGAGTCCTCAGGGGTTCATTAGGACATGCAGAAACCCAACTGGGTTACTGGAACAATCTGCCCGCTTTCATCAGAGCCAAACGAGTGAAAACACTCAAACAGAGCAACAGAAAGAGGAAGGGAAGGAAAAGGAAAAGTCAAATAAATCAGAAGTACCTCTACGTTCCTACCCAGCCCTCCAAAATTAAGTGGCTAATCTTAATCTCTTAACGATGCTTGCTGGCCTCCCCAAGAAAGACCTGATGGAGCTGGATGAATAGTTTGAAGAAAAAGCATCCATCTGTGCCCCATCGGCATTTCAAAGTCACCCAGAATGTCTTTGATCATCTGGCATCTTCCTTTCAAAAAGAAAGTGACAAAAACGCTCTGCCACAAAGTTTTTGCGCATACATTCACAGTCTTGGTGATTGCCCTAAAATCTCCTTCCTTCCTTCCTTCCTTCCTTCCTTCCTTCCTTCCTTCCTTCCTTCCTTCCTTCCTTCCTTCCTTCCTTCCTTCCTTCCTTCCTTCCTTCCCTTTCATTTTTTCCCTTCCTCCCTCCCTTCCTGCCTTCTTTCCCTTTAATTTTTTTCCTTCCTTCCTTCCTTCCTTCCTTCCTTCCTTCCTTCCTTCCTTCCTTCCTTCCTTCCTTTTCCTTCCTTCTTCCTTCCCTTCCTCCCTCCTCCCTCCCCCTCCTCCCCCCTCCTTCCTGCCTTCCTTCCCTTTAATTTTTTTTCTTCCTCCCTCCTGCCTTCCTTCCTTTAAGATTTTCCTTCCTTCCTTCCTTCCTCTCTTCTGCCTCCTCCCTTCCTTTCTTCTTTCCCTTTAAATTTTTCCTGCCTTCCTCCCTTCCTGTCTTCTTCCCTTTAATTCCTTCTCCTTCCTTCCCCTTCCTTCCTGCCTTCCTTCCCTTTATTTTTTCCTTCCTTCCTTCCCTTTATTTTTTTCCTTCCTTCCTTCCTTCCTTCCTCCTTCCTCCTCCTTTATTTTTTTCTCCTCCCTCCCTCCCTCCCTCCCTTCCTGCCTTCATTCCCTTTCAGTTTTTTCTTCCTTCCTTCCTTCCTTCCTTCCTTCCTTCCTTCCTTCCTTCCTTCCTTCCTTCCTTCCTTCCTTCCTTCCTTCCTTCCTTCCTCTTTTTGAAATCACTGTGACTTCAAGTTCTGAGATACTTCTGGATTTTGCCTGTAGACTCAAGAAAAGAAAAGATTATCTGGATTATTTATGCATTTGGTTCAATTAATTGTCTGGTGGATTCAGATTCTCCTTTTAAAGTAAAACCCAGATTTATGTCACTGTAATCCAACTGGGTGTGCAAACTGTAATGGTATAATAGCTACTAATGTGCCAGATCTCATTATATATTATTAGTCTTGCACTAGAAGCTTGATAGAGTATTAACAGTATTGAAAAATGGCATTGCTGTGCAATGGAATATTTGAACTTGCCAAGTGCCAATATGATGTATAACTGACTACAAATAATGGTATGTAAGTCTAAGTCATTTTCTCTGATTTCTTTCATGATTGGCTTAATCGTATTCCAACTCAATCCCAAGTACAAAGCTAGCATTTACCATTACCAGAAGGAAAATATTAACACTTCATGGAAGGATGCCATCTCCTAACTATGTCTGTGGTTACTGCTCTCTAACCTTGCTACAAATTGCAGGGGGTTTCAGATTGATAACATTTGTGATGTCAGTTAATAAGAAAAAATATATAAAAAAGGCAAGAGTTGTGCTAGCAAGGAGACTTTATAAAATATTGCTTCCCGAGTCCCAGATGCCAACTTTTCTCCCGTATCTACTCTAGCACACTATTAGAAGGCCTTAATAATATCATTTGCAACATCAGGGGAACGTATACTTACTCATTCTTGAGTGGTCATATCTTCCATCATCTGTCAGCAAGTCCCCGCTGCACCTTACACTGGGAAAAGCAGCCACATTGTTTGCAAAAAAGAATCAATGGAGCCGTATTAAACTTCAGGAGTGGCACTATCTAAAAGCTAGGGGTGCCGTTCTAGTACTGTCCTCAAGGTGGCAGTGTCTAGGGAGATTCTCAATCATCCAGGTCATGGTTGTCCCCACAGGTGCTTTTCCAAAAGGCAACTGGACTTTCTTGAGTATTTTTTTTTTCTTGAAGACATTTTGCTTCTCAGCCCGTCTCCTTTCTCATGAACTGAAGAAGCTTCTTGAACGAGACGTGAAATGCCTTCAAAGAAAGAAAAAAAAAAAACCCTCAAGAAAGTCCAGTTGCCTTTTGGAAAACAACCAAGCTCAGAGAGTACCATGGACCCTTCACACACAAAAAATTCATACTTATACACATCAACTAGGCTGTTCCAGATCTGGGATAATTCACAGTGCACTTCAGAGGCCCTTTTATCTTCCAATGTCCTTGCTTTGTTGATTCACAAATCTGGTATCTACCTTTGGGATTGCTGAGGGAGAGACTTGTTTTGCACAGACCCAGCTTCCTTTGTCTGTTTCTGGTGACATTTTTCCTTTGATCCTTAACTACCTGTTTCCTTCTTATCTACCTCTTTTTGACAAGATTCTCTATTTACATGTCTGTTTCATCTTTAGGTTCTGATTGCTTCAGCCTTGTGCCATGTTCCTCGATTCACTGGAGTAATAAGAAGGATGGAGATACAGCACTTTACAACATTGTGTTATTGTAGCCTATCTCGATAAAAATGTAATAGTAGCATTCGGGTGAGGTTTACAATATTTTCTGTCCAGGATCCCTTGACTTAATATACATCAATGTATGTTATATTTCTGGAGAGCAGCTGCCTTTGAAAAGCCTCTGAAAATACTATTGGTTCACAGTATTAATTAACAGTTGGAACAGCTTTTGTTTGGATCCCTTTCTCATTTAAATCCCTACCCATTTACACATTTCTTTTGACGTTTATCCAATATTTACTTTTGGAGCTATCCTACAAGAGAATTTAGAGAAAATATGGTAAGCTAATGAAACACTCCCTTTTTCTGGGAAACATCTGGACTGTAGAGATTTAATTTATTGTACAGATACCAGTATCTATTGATGTATAACTGGATTCTATTCTAACTCATATGTCTCCCACCTAACCTGCTCTATGCTCAGGTAGAAAGGGAGTTTTAATGCAGTAATATTTGACATATCTCTGGCTCCTGATTCTAATTTTAATCTCCCAATTTATTATTTTACCTTGCAAGTTTCTCACCTTGAGGATAACTGCATGAATAATAAGCATTATTAACCCAAGACACTACAAGGATCGAAACAACTCAGAAAAAACTTCGGTAACTTCTGTAAAGTCACAAAGGATTGACCAAAAGTGATTGTGATTTCAAACTAAACAATTATATTGTTCTACGTACAATATAATTCTAAATACCCCAAATTGGAGGGGAAAAAAATTCCTTGCGTTTATATAACACACAAGGACACCGTAAAGAAATGTATCCTTCCAGCTCAAGAAATGAAATTTGATGCATACATTTGATACACACAGATTGCTAGGGGGGAAAAAAAGTGAAAAAAAATAGCATTTTAATATATGGAATTCGAAACATAAAACATAAGAGTGAGCAGCCATCTAGCCTGAATAAATCAGAGGCGCCTAGAGGAATGAAACCTTTGTCCCTTTCTTCACAAATTTGAGTTGGATTTGGAAGTGGAGAAAGAGATGTTTGCACCAGTGGTACTTAGAAAAGAGAGGTTTTGTTGCCATGTACGAACGTCCTACTTTCACATAGATAGTCTATAGACCAGTGGTGGGATTCAAATATGTGAACAACCGGTTCTCTGTATGGATGCCACTTCCGGAAGTCCATTCTGGGCCTGGGCAACAAACAAATTAGCTACCGGTTCTGCCGAAGTGGTGCGAACTGGCTGAATCCCACCACTGCTATAGACTACCTATCAATGGGGATACATTCGTTCTACTTCTACTGAGGAGAAAATAAATTAAAAAATAAAGCAGATTGGATGTAATAAAGATATCTAGAGTTCCCTTTCTTCTGTAAGCTGCACCTCCATGGCATTGCTGTGAAAAAAAAAAGTAATAAAATCCAGTTATAGAATTTAAAGCAACAGCCTCAGTAGGGGATCATGAGGCTGTAGGTAAAATGGCTCTCGTATAAATCGGTTCATTTGATAGCTTTTACTGACCCTCACCACTGAAAAGAAATGAAATGGTAATGATCCAAATTTATCCTTATCCCTAGGATAAAGTTCTCAGTCTGAAAATCTGAATTGCATCCGTAGCTCCGATGAAGCCATACGCAGTATATGAGCAAGTTAATGTCTATTACAGGATTTTTTTCCAGAGTGAATCGGCTGAAATATTGGCTTGCATTCCTCCCTTTGTACTGGATTTATTTACCCAGCTAAAATCCATTTGTAAATTGCAGACACCTTAATTAGATTATTCTTTGGGTGGTAAGCTCTAAAAGAACCGGAAAAACCCCACATACTGAGCTGAATTCATACATTAACACTGACATTCATACATTAACATTAACATTTTATACCCCTCTGATAACCAAGAATGCCCAAATTAGTTGTTGTTGCTGTTGTTGGGAAGATTAAAGGTTCAGTGGCTCTTTCATATATATCTCTATCTCTATCTATCTATCTATCTATCTATCTATCTATCTATCTATCTATCTATCTATCTATCTATCTATCTATCTATCTATCTATCTATCTATCTATCTATCTATCTATCTATCTATCTATCTATCTCTATATCTCTATAGATATAGATATAGATATATCTACAGTATATATCTATCTCTATCTCTATCTCTATCTCTATCTCTATCTCTATCTCTATCATCTCTATCTCTATCTCTATCTCTATCTCTATCTCTATCTCTATCTCTATCTCTATCTCTATCTCTATCTCTATCTCTATCTCTATCTCTATCTCTATCTCTATCTCTATCTATCTCTATCTCTATCTCTATCTCTATCTCTATCTCTATCTCTCTATCTATCTATCTATCTATCTATCTATCTATCTATCTATCTATCTATCTATCTATCTATCTATCTATCTATCTATCTATCTATCTATCTATCTATCTATCTATCTATCTATCTATCTATCTATCTATCTATCTATCTATCTATCTATCTATCTATCTATCTATCTATCTATCTATCTATCTATCTAGCCACTGAAGTGCAACTAACATTACATTTTCTTTGCATGCAACTTTGAGGCTGTGGTTCAGATGGGAAGAAAACCCCCCCACCTACATTAGGTTTGTAACCCAAATATGTCTTTCCTCCTAGATAACTACAATCCAGTATATTGTCATTTTCATCTGTAGGGGGGGAGATATGGGGGTAATGTAGCATACTGCATCTAGAGAAAGTCATTTGTCAATTGTTCATTCAATGTACAGTTTTCACTAGTCCTAGGTTTAACCAAAGCCAAATTTTTGTTCCCATGTAAAGAGGGATTGTAAATATTTCTCTTTGACACTATCATTTCTTCAGAAGTTGAAGAGGAGGAGGAGGAGGAGGAGGAGGAGGTGGAGGAGGAGGAGGAGGAGGAGGAGGAGGAGAGGAGGCGATTCCATGACAATCACCCTCAAAGCTTCGTGATCAGAAGCCCAATTGAACAGAGATTATTGTTTCCTAATAAAGGAGCACATACTGACATCTTTAATGTCCATTATTACAGGGAGAGCTAAGATAGATTTCTCTTTTCTGCTAATTTCATTTAAAAACAAAAACAAAACAAAAGAGTTACGGCATGCGTCATCTTTCTAATTATTAATCCTTGAAGGCTGTCATTTTAGATCAGCTTTTTCTCCTTTGCTCCTGTTTTATTTTAGCAAGAATATAAATCTCAGCAAAACCTTGGTGAATCTGATAGAATTGCACTGGAAGTTTACCAATACAGAGGAAACACATCTGGAATGTGAACAATTCATTTAACCTTTAGAAGAGCCTCCTCGTTGTTTCAGCATTACATCAACATTGTTTAATGATGCTTAACATTTTCACAGGGAAAAAGAAAAAAAACTTCTTGAATATATCTTGTCATTTAGATTTCAAGTGAATAAAATCTGAGCTTTAAGCAGTCATGTTAGCATGAAAGTTGTATTCTGATGGGGCTTAAATTCAAAGAAATTCACTCCCAACAGTTAACATCGGTACAGTATCATAGATCACAAACCTCTGCTTTCGTACTCAAAACCCACAACGCTATTGCATAAATGCAGATTATGTAGGTGGAATAAAGGGATACTGACAACCAGTAAATGGAGCAATGCCTAACGCTTCTGAAAGGCAATGTATTGCATATGTACTGCATGCTCTACTTATGTATTAATTAGTTTATGCAAGATAGTGGCCCCTGTGAATTCACACCAACACATTGGGATGTGCGGTTGTGCACAGTTTCAACAATGTGTTGAAACTGATATTTTGAGTGTTGAAAATAGTATTTTGATGTAGGAGTTCTGCATGGGGCTTCTATGACTAGATGAAGGTGGTAATTACAAAAAGAGCACAATGGCATGGGAAACTTATTGAGTCTGTCTATCTATCTATCTATCTATCTATCTATCTATCTATCTATCTATCTATCTATCTATCTATCTATCTATCTATCTATCTATCTATCTATCTATCTACCTACCTACCTACCTACCTACCTACCTACCTACCTACCTACCTACCTACCTACCTACCTACCTACCTACCTAATACCAATGTTCAGGCTTCACCATGTTTATTGAATGAACCATGCTAGGCTCCAACAGATTCAACCACAATTGCTTTGGATTTCTTTACTGAACTGATGTCATGTACTGAGATTCAGCAAACATACCAACAGCAATAGCACTTAGACTTATATACCACTCCTTTGTGCTTTATAGCACTCTCTGGGCAATTTACAATGTCAACATATTGGGTAAAATCTTTATCTTATGTGTGTCAGCTTTGCCGGATGGGTTGCTTATGTAATCAGAAAGAATAAATACAAGGATTTCTCGTCATTTGGGGCTTCTCTCATTTAGAGGAGCCCGTCTTTGTTCAGCTGAATAAAAACGTAAAAGCTTAAAGGCAACTTCTGGTTTCCTGTATTTTTTATCAAGCAAAACCTCAGAACCTGCATATCAATATTGCCCTCCAAAATCTGGGGTTCTTATTTTACCAAGCTGAGTCAACCTTCAGCCAGTCAGGATCAAACGCCAGGCGGTTGGGCAGAGTTTGCTTGCAGCTTTGCATTCTAACCACTGTTCCACTACAGCTCCTCTATTGCAGCTTTGTTCTCTCTGAGTTTGTGATGGCCTTGCCCCTATTGGCCTTCTGGATGGCCATGAAGACCACCTTTTCTTCACCAATATTTAATTCACCACAATAACAGTATTAATACCACTCTACAATGCCTTGGTAAGGCCACACTTGGAATACTGCATCCTGTTTTGGTCACCACGATGTAAAAAAGATGTGGAGACTCTAGAAAGAGCGCAGAGAAGGGCAACAATGATGATTAGGGGACTGGAGGTTAAAACATATAAGGAAAGGTTGATGGAATTGGGTATGTCTAGTTTAATGAAGAGAAGGACGAGGGGGGACATGATAGCAATCTTCCAATATCTCAGGGGCTGCCCCAAAGAAGAGGGAGTCAAGCTGTTCTCCAAAGCGCCTGAAGGCAGGACAAGAAGCAACGGATGGAAACTAATCAAGGAGAGAAGCAACCTAGAACTAAGGAGAAACTTCCTGAACAATTAACCAGTGGAACAACCTGCCTCCAGAAGCGGTGAATGTTCCAACACTGGAAGTTTTTAAGAAGAAACTGGACAGCCATTTGTCCGAAATGGTATAGGGCTACCTGCCTGAGCAGGGGGTTGGACTTGATGACCTCCAAGGTCCCTTCCAACTTTATTATTATTATTATTGTTGTTGTTGTTGTTATTGTTGTTATTATTATTGTTATTATTGTTATTATTGTTATTATTGTTATTATTGTTATTGTTATTCTCCATCTACTTTTTGAAGCTATGGATTTGAGAGCACTGTTCTTGTTGACCTCCATTGCCCAGTGCCCTCTGACATAGTCATGTTTCTGCAAGTGCTGGGGAATTAAACTTCAGAAACCTCTAGAATGCTACACCTTGTCCATTAAAGAAAACTCTATATTCAGAATTCCTTATGCTTCCAGGGGCTAAACTGACCAATTATAAGTTGAAGGGAGTTTGACCATTAATGGAAATGGAAGGCTGGATTTACTGTAGCTGTTTAATAATTACGGAGATTTCTTTAAACCGTGGTCTTGTCTTCTAATTTTGATTTACCTAATATCATCCACATGAGAATTTTTCTACTGTTTTCTAAACTTGAAGAGACTGCTAAAACAAGGCTTGTGGGAAGCTATGCCTATGAGAATATTCTAATCCTTTAGACAGAACCCACTTCTATTGTCAGGTATTACAGAGAAATGTCTCTTATTTTGCCACATAATTCATCAAGAATTTCCAGGGAAATGAGGCATGCGATCCAAAAAAATAAAATAAAAAAATGACTTCAGACATTTTACAGCTTTGTCACATTTTAATTTTGCTTGATTATAGTTCTGCAGCACACCTACAAAAGTAATACGATGACTTTAATAGGGTTTTATATGACAGACTGAATAATTGTAATTTGCAGTGCCGTGCAACAGTTTTCTGATGCATGGTGTTTGGTATGTTACCGCAGGAACAAGGCAATCAAAGTTAAGCACATTTAGGAGCCACTGATTCCAATGGAAGAATTAACTTTCTGCTCTTGCAACCAATGAAACATAAAACCGTTTAATTCTGGTAGATCACGCTCATCTTATTCCTGATGGAGAACTCTGCTTGAAAACCAGGAAAGCTCTAACCTGGTGTAACCCTTTGGATCCTCACATAATGAGCTCTCTACTTTACCTGTCTCATCTTCACCCTAAAGGTGAATCTTAAGCTGTCTGATTTTAATCCAATAGGATCTTTTCCTAGTTTCTCCCTCCCATAAATTGGCTATGGAGGGGGCCAGGAATAAAGAACTTATTCTACCATCCTAAAAATAGATGTTCTGCATGCAGCTATGAGATGGGGAAAGAGGAAAAAAACCCCTCACTCCTCACTTTATGGGGGACCAGAACTCTTTGCAGCCAAACCATAGATGCACTTATGGTATTGGTTATGTTCCTTTCGTGCATGCCGGACTGTGTATTTTTCTTAGAGCTTTGGAGTGTTTAATCTTTAAAACATTCCATTGGTAGAAGTTATTTGTAAAATAATTTGGAGATTTGAGATGCATTTGGGGAACAGATTTTTAAAATGACTATTGTCATTGCCTTGTTCTCCTTCAACTGGTTACCTATCTTCTGCTGCATGCAAAGCCAGGTGGGCAATATTCCTCTCAGCCTGTCCCTCAAGTAACAAATGATGCATGTAAAGTAATGTTGGGAAAGTAGATTTATCTGAGTATTCCTCTTGTGTTCCCAGAAGTGCCAGCAGAGACACTAAATATATCAACTGCTCTTACATGGATTTCCTCCTCCTCTCCTCTCCTCTCCTCTCCTCTCCTCTCCTCTCCTCCTTGACAGATGCTTCTTGCTGCAGTTGTTTCTTGCTGTTCCCCGCCCCCCCCCTTAATAATTAGTCTATAAGTCTTTCCAGTAACATAGTTACATCTGCTGCAAGGCATTTTTGATAGATATGGGCAACCCTCCTCCCTCTAGTCACCAGATACTTCAGGCACTTTTCTCATTCTTTCCCAATGAAAGTGGACAGGGTATTATGCCAAAACCCAACCAATCAACCAACTAACAAATCAACAAACCCTTCCAGACATATATTATTGCCAAGAAAATAATGTGGAAGTGTCCATGTGGTCGTCAGGATTTGAGACTGACTTGAAGTAGACTTTAAATTATTTTTCAAATATATGTTTTGGGTTGCAGCAGGAATGCATTCAGGACCGCTTTTCAGAATTGCTATGATTTTTTTTTTAACTCTTTGGTGTTTTGTGCTCACAATGTGAAAGGAATTCCAAAAGCAGTGAAGTGGGAATTGGAATGGGAACCCCTTATACTATGCTTGGATGTCCCTTCCTCCAGTACGACATTTCCCCATTGATATAGCTCCTTTCATATTTCTCAACTGGTGCCGAAATATCTGAAAAAGTGTGCTGAGGTAGTCACCAGGACTCAAAGTTAATTCACTGGAGACTTTACACTACTACTAAAATATAAGCAGATTATATGCAGCAGATATGCATGGTGTTTGCCCTTGATCAGATTAATGTCCTAGTACTGGACCTGTCAATGGAAGGAAGGAAGGAAGGAAGAAAAAAATTAAAGGGAAAGAAGGCAAGAAGGGAGGGAGGAAGAAAAAAATTAAAGGGAAGGAAGGAAGGAAGGAAGGAAGGAAGGAAGGAAGGAAGGAAGGAAGGAAGGAAGGAAGGAAGGAAGGAAGGACGGAAGGAAGGAAGGAAGGAATAAAAAACTTAAAGAGAAGGAAGGCAGGAAGGGAGGGAGGAAGAAAAAAATTAAAGGGAAAGGAGGCAGAGAGGGAGGGAGGGAGGATGGAAGGAAAGAAGGAAGGAAGGAAGGAAGGAAGGAAGGAAGGAAGGAAGGAAGGAAGGAAGGAAGGAAGGAAGGAAGGAAGGAAGGAAAAAATGAAAGGGAAGGAAGGCAGGAAGGGAAGGAAGGAAGGAAAAAATGAAAGGGAAGAAAGGCAGGAAGGAAGGGAGGGAGGGAGGGAGGGAGGAAGGAAGGAAGGAAGGAAGGAAGGAAGGAAGGAAGGAAGGAAGGAAGGAAGGAAGGAAGGAAGGAAGGAAGGAAGTCTCCTAGTGAATTTTATGAATCCTTTGTAATACCATTTTTTGTCACACCTGATTCCACCAGTGTCATGATGAACACACAAAAGGGATACACAAGCTAAAGAACTTCAGGTAAAATATCACCAGTCTCACAGAACCCATCTTATCATTTTGCAGCAACACAATAGAGAGAAGTCTCGTGATGGTTTGGATTTTTGCAGACCAGTTTTGATATATCTAGACTTCTTTCTTAATAGCCTAATTCTGAATCTAGTCCAGCTGGCATTTGTCATCTAAGTCTTCTAATAATAGGGCTTCCTATATTCTGCTTTTCCATGAATACCCACTTCCTGCCATCTTCTCCCCCTCAATACACATAGCCATTTTCTGAATTCTGGATGAGTCTGCAATTCCTAATATCTCTTAAGTCTGCCTATTTCTGTCACAAGCCGCTGGATTTTATAGTTCAACAACATCTGGAGAGCTACAGAATAAAACAACATCAAGCTTCATTCTTAATGGCTGCAGGACAGGGAATGGTTTAAACTGCTTTCAGTAGCAAATTACATGTCCTTCCTTTCTTCAACACAATCAGATCTGTTGCAGTAACAGAGCAGTGAAGTGAAAATTCACTGCAATGGATTCCATTGTGGGACAAATGAACTCCACAAGAAATCAACCTGGATTAATCCTTGCCTCAAAATTGCATATGAGAGGAGATCAACCCCGACTGCTCCTTTAGAAGGCCAGATCCTGAAGTTCAAACTCAAGTACTTTGGCCACCTAATGAGAAGGAAGGACTCACTGGAGAAGAGCCTGATGCTGGGAAAGATTGAGGGCAAGAGAAGAAGGGGACGACAGAGAAGGAGGTGACTGGATGGAGTCACTGAAGCAGTAGGAGTGAGCTTAAATGGACTCCAGAAGATGGTAGAGGACAGGAAGGCCTGGAGGAATGTTGTCCATGGGGTCGCGATGGGTCGGACATGACTTCGCAACTAACAACAACAAATTATTTTATATATTATAAGCCTGAAAAGATGGTGGAGAAGAGGGACAAAAACATCACAGGAAAATCTTGCCTATGTTACAGAAATTATATGTAACGATTCTTTTTGGTTTTTTTTTTCCTCGCCACTTTCATTCTTTGAATTTGCAAATTGGACCGTGGATCAAACCGATGTAACAAAGTCCCATTCTCCTGAGAGAACTTGGAAATAATAATGAAAAATGTCCTTCCTGTACTGAAACTATCACAAAGTCAGTAGTTTTCTTGCACGTGGGTAAAAATCAAACGTGATGAAGCTTGGCATTTGGGAAACATTCTTTCAAAACATATTTCCAAGAATGTCTAAGAAGATTTTTCAGTCAACCGGTCAATTATTGTTGTTCCAAAGGTGCTTTTTTCAAAAGGCAACTGGATTTTCTTTGTTTTTGTTTTTTCCTTGGAGGTGTTTCGTTTCTCATCCAAGAAGCTTCTTCAGTTCTGAAAAAAGTTCTGAAGAAGCCTCTTGGACGAGAAGCAAAATGTCTTCAAAGAAAAACAAATAAACTCCAGTTTCCTTTTGAAAAAGCACCCTTTGGGATTTCCCAAGATGCCGCACTTCATTTGTTGTCCTCCTGGTGACTACATGAACAAGCTAATGTCATTTTTCTTTGCCATGGCTATCTTCTGGGTTTTCTTGATTGATGTTCTTCTAAGTCAAGCCAACAGCCCTGGGATTTCCTGATGGTTTCTTTCCCATATCCTCACCAGGACTGACCCTATCTTTGAGGATTAGCCCAAGTCACAAAGGCCAATTAGTCATGTGCAAGAAATTTTTGAATGCAGCTTTAAATTACATTCACCAGCATGAATTTCCCCCAGTGTGAATAATCAATGAATTAATCAGTTCAGATATACATCTTGGAAAGTGACAGCCACAAGGATTATTTGCATAGCTCTCTCTCTCTCTCTCTCTCTCTCTCTGTATGTATGTATGTATGTATGTATGTCTCTGTATGTCTCTGTATGTGCATGCATCCAGTCTTAGTTATTTCTTGGAGAAAGGTAGTTGTCCCTTTTGCAATGCACACATGAGCGTCCTGTGAACACAAAGTCATTTCTGTTTATTTAATCATGTTTAATTGCACCTCTGCTCCCCCCCCCACACACACACACAAACACATATTCCATTGCTTGGGGGAGAAATCATTTCCATTTGCTGCCTATCATTTCTAGACTTTGCCCTTTCTTAATCACTGCTATCATGTCACTGTCTGTTTCTTCATTCTCTTGTCTGTGACCTTCAAATGTCCTGGAGAGAGAGAGAGAGAGAGAGAGAGAGAGAGAGAGAGAGAGAGAGAGAGAGAGAGAGAGAGAGAGAGAGAACAGGGGGTTGGAAGAGCAGGAGAGAAATTGTGTTGGCAGAGTATTTGTACGTTTTATCAGATTGTTTACTCCAAGCACTCTGAAATAATCCTGTTTTAAAAATAAACTGTCACCCGTTTGTCGCTCAGCCTTTCCTACTCCACAGTCTGTTTTAGATTCCAGAAGTTGGTAGGTAGGTAGGTAGGTAGATTGGTTAGAGAGGGTGATTTAAAAAAAAAGTTTCTTCCACAATAGGCAGACTGAAAAAAGGCATCAATGGCCTTTTAGTAGATGATTGCCATACTCAGCTAGATTGATCGGCGACAGTGATGAGATCAGACAAGCTGATCATTTTCCAAGGGGCTGACAGCACACCATCCCTGTGCTAATTGCATTAACTGTGAATGGTAATTAGGTTAAACCAATAGAAAGAAAGCATACAAAAGAAGAAGTGATTTAAATGCAAGAAGATGATCGACTTCATGGAAAACAGTCTAACGGCAGAACTTGTGCAATTAGGTCTATCGTTAGACCTAACTAGGAATCTTGAAACCAAGATGAAGAAGGACAAAATTCTCCAAAGGACCTGAAGGCAGGACAAGAAGTAACGGATGGAAACTAATCAAGGAGAGAAGCAACCTAGAACTAAGGAGAAACTTCCTGACAGTTAGAACAGTTAACCAGTGGAACAACCTGCCTCCAGAAGCTGTGAATGTTCCAACACTGGAAATTTTTAAGAGACTGAAATGGTATAGGGTTTCCTGCCTGAGCAGGGGGCTGGACTAAATGACTCCAAGGTCCCTTCCAACTTTATTATTATTATTATTATTAAAATCTTTCTTCACTCCCTTCTCCTCCACCATTATAGTTTCTTCTCCACGTCTACCTTGCATTCACATTTCACCCCGCACTAGAAATGCAATTCTGGTAAACTGGATCGGCATTCAAAGCAAAAAACAACCAAAGTGTGTGTGATGCAAAACAGGCTTAATTGTCACGTTTGATGAACACGTTGCAAGAAAAGAGCGGGGCAGCCAAAAAGCAACCAATACTTTTCTTACATGCGAGATTTGCAGATATCTTTTGGGAATCAAAATTTATTCTTCCCAAATACCCTTTGTAAACTCGCATATTTCATCTGAAAATTAAGATTACATTGCTATTAATTCCATTATTAATTTTCTGCCCCCTCCTCCCAGCCTTTTACACATAGGCATAATCCTAACTGAACAGGGAGGTATTTTTGCATTGGCGTTAATATTTATGAAATGTAGCTTATGCATAATGTAAGTGAGAAGCACATTGTGTATCATGTTGCTCATTCAAAAGTACCAACAGGAGTGTAATGTGAGCGTGAATCACTGTTGCAATGGTGTGAAATATAGGTTTAATTACTGGTCATGTTCTTCTTCTTCTTCTTCTTTTCCTCCTAGAAGGAAAGGCAGTTGCATATTATGGATCCAAATCATGAAGGTACGTTTCTGGTTATTAGCACGGAGCTGCGAGTTCTAATATTTAGCCACTGACACACCAAGAGACCTTTTGCAATTGCTGCTGCTTTTAAGTTTGCTAAGGCATTTTCTAAAGCATATTCAAAGAGTTCCAAATTGCTACTTTGTGCCAGATGTTTTGGAAGTCGAGCCCACTGGATTCTAAGGAATCTTGGGAAGCAGCTGGCAGAAGAATGAAGGAGGGATCAGAAAAGGCCAGAGAGAAAGAGAGGGGGCGGGGGTTTCAAAAGCGAAGCAAAATCAAAATCAAAGAAAGCAATGGGACACCACTGGGGTTAGATGTAATCAAAGATAGGCAGGGGACTAATTGTAGGCTACCAGATGAAGAAGAATGGACTGAAGCTCCTTAAAAGACGAAAAAAAAAAAATAACTGAACAGAAGAACAGATGGAACAGTTCAGACTGAGGACCAGTCTGAAGTATACTGAGTATACGATCCAGCTTAAGAGTGGCCCAGGAGATCAACTTGCAACACGCAAATAGCTGGTACTGATTCTTAATTGACATCTTTCAAGCACAGATGTCCATTTCATAGGCCTCCAATGATGTTACCTAGTTAGATAAAGAAATGTGTGCACACCGACAAACAAACTCAGAGAGCACCAAGAACCTCATCATTCAAATATTCTCTTCTCTTGGAGTCACAGAGAGATCTCCATGTTTCTTTATGTGTTATCTTGTATATGATCAATATATTTCTACCGCTTTGTTATTCTTTCCTATAATATGAAAATAACATGATAATTATCTATCTATCTATCTATCTATCTATCTATCTATCTATCTATCTATCTATCTATCTATCTGTCTGTCTGTCTGTCTGTCTGTCTGTCTGTCTGTCTGTCTGTCTGTCTGTCTGTCTGTCTGTCTGTCTGTCTGTCTGTCTGTCTGTGTCTGTCTGTCTGTCTGTCTGTCTGTCTGTCTGTCTGTCTCTATCCATCTATCTATGTATCTATCTATCTATGTATCTATCTATCTATCTATCTATCTATCTATCTATCTATCTATCTATCTATCTATCTATCTATCTATCTATCTATCTATCTATCATCTAGATAGATAGAGAGAGAGAGAGAGATGATAGATAGATAGATAGATAGATAGATAGATAGATAGATATAGATAGATAGATAGATAGATAGATAGATAGATAGATAGATACATAGATAGATAGATAGATAGATAGATAGATAGATAGATAGATAGATATTCAAAAAAACTAAAACACAGATCACCGAGACTGAAGAATTTATTTAAAAACTTAGCTTTCGTCAGCATCTGCTGACATCATCAGAGTTCTAGCCAGGATTGAGAATCACGTTCTTATAGTCTCTGTAACACCAATCATTTGACTAACGAGTGTGTTACCGGTCTGTTCGGCTCCCGCCCTCCTGTAGTTAATTGCTCTGTTGTATCCGTCGCGCTCGTTGACAGCTGTTTGAATTTCGGTGCTCTGCTCCTCTCCTCGCACCCCGCCCGTGTGGAGTGTGCGTTCTGCCACGCACAGTCATCTCGCCACTTTTCTGACGTCTCCATATGCGAGATGACTGACGTCTCCATAGACGTCAGTCTATGTAATTAGAGATAATATATATATAATTATATATATATATATTTATAGAGAGAGAGATTAGAGAGAGAGAGAGAGAGAGAGAGAGACAGAGACAGAGACAGAGACAGAGAGAGACAGAGAAAGATAGATTAGATAGATTAGATAGATAGATAGATAGATAGATAGATAGATAGATAGATAGATAGATAGATAGATAGATAGATAGATAGATAGATAGATAGATAGATAGATAGATAGATAGATAGATAGATAGATAGATAGATAGATAGATAGATAGATAGATAGATATTAAAAATTTGCACTTGTATTCTGGCTTGAAAGGATTAGCTGGTGACATCCTCATTGCTCTGGGGGTTCCCAGCCGGGGGCTCCTTTCATGTCCACGGCAGGAGCTGGAGTGAAGGACGGGAGCTCAACCCTACCCAACTGCAGCTCTTGGGTTTCAAACGTGGGCTTGCTAACCTCCTGCCCAGCATTTCAACCCCTCGAGCCACCAGGTTCCCCATAGATACAAAATAAAAATAGGCATTATGAAGACAAGACACGCCGATCATGCTTTTGGATTAATCGACATCCCTGATACAAAACTGTGGTTAAATAATAACACGTATCTTAATTGCTGTAGTTCATGAGCGCCTTTCTGCTCTACCTTCATCCAAATGCTTTCTTTCTTTTTTTCAAAATCTCCTCCCTGTAAGAATGATGCAGTAATGTCTGTCCCAATTGATTAACTGTCTGGCTTCTTTGATTTTCCCAAAAAGGGCTCAGGAGAGCACCGTTTCATTAGTGGTGGCCCACACACATTTTCAAGCTAGGGGTTGACTAACCCCCTCCTTTAATTGATCCAATTCTATATTCCTTTTGTGGCCATTAAGCATGCTAATGGCACTAGAGTGTCTGCATTAAGATTCTGGTTTTAACAATGCTATATAAATGATCTGCCATCAGTGGAAGCCAAATTTATATGGAGGGAAACATTGACATAAATTGCAACTGGATATTACTGCAAGAGGGGAAAAGGAGGGAAGTAATAAAATATTGCAGTTATTAAATCCATCACAATGAAGGAATCATCTTGTGAAGATAACACGATTGTTATCTTATTACTGCACTTTGTTACTGATTGCTCCTCTCATCTTAAAAGCTCTGTTCCCATCTTGTGCTAATAACAACACTTTCCTCATCACTTTATTAGGAAAGAAACATGATTTAACAAAAAAAAAATATCCTCCTGTACTTTAAAGAACTAAAATAATTGAAAGCACCAAGCCTAGTGCTGAGGAAGAAAGTACAAAATGTCTCCTACCCTAGGATATTATTAAAAAACATTTAATCTTCCTTGAAGTTCCTTAATAGTCTTCAAATATATACGTACTAAGATAGAGCAGCACGGTGTCCTAGAGGTGAAGATGCTCACCTCACACTCAGGAGGCTGAGAATTCAAACCTAGGCAGTGACAGATGTTTCTCTATCAGGGTGCAAAGAGAAAATATCTGCTGTTGAATCCACAAAGGCGACAGGAAGGGTATCCAGCCAGTAAACGCTCAGTTCCATTCAGTCACCCTGATTCCACCACAATACAAGAGATTACAGTGTTACTGTATAAAGAGGATGGATGGATGGATGGATGGATGGATGGATGGATGGATGGATGGATGGATGGATGGATGGATGGATAGATAGATAGATAGATAGATAGATAGATAGATAGATAGATAGATAGATAGATAGATAGATAGATAGATAGATAGATAGATAGATAGATAGATAGATAGATAGATAGATAGATAGATAGATAGATAGATAGATAGATAGATAGGATAGATAGATGATAGATAGATAGATAGATAGATAGATAGATAGATAGATAGATAGATAGATAGGATAGATAGATAGATATGGATGGATGGATGGATGGATGGATGGATGGATGGATGGATGATAGGTAGGTAGATAGATGATAGATAGATGATAGATAGATAGATAGATAGATAGATAGATAGATAGATAGATAGATGACATATAGATAGATAGATAGATAGATAGATAGATAGATAGATAGATAGATAGATAGACTCAATACGTTTCCCATGCCATTGTGCTCTTTTTGTAATTACCACCTTCATCTAGTCTTCTAGTCATCTAGTCTAGTGACAGACAGACAGACAGATGATAGATAGAGATAGATAGATAGATAGATAGATAGATAGATAGATAGATAGATGATAGACAGACAGACAGACAGACAGACAGATAGATAGATAGATGATAGATAGATGATAGATAGATAGATAGATAGATGATACATGATAGATGATAGACAGACAGATAGATAGATAGATAGATAGATAGATAGATAGATAGATAGATAGATAGATGATAGATACATGATACATGATAGATAGATAGATGATAGACAGACAGACAGATAGATAGATAGATGATAGGTAGATAGATAGATAGATAGATAGATAGATAGATAGATAGATAGATAGATAGATAGATAGATAGATAGATAGATAGATAGATAGATAGATAGATAGATAGATAGATAGATAGATAGAAACTCACTATGCTATTCAATTACAGGATAAGCACCATTTTGCAAAGCAGGGAAAGGAATAAGAAAGAATGAAATAAGTAAAAGAAAAATAAATATAGTTAGACCTACTTCATGCCATACTAGTTACTATGTCTCTCTCTCTATCTTCCTATTGTTGCATACAATCCTTGGGGCCATTTGAGTTTCTTTTACTTTCACCAGTTCCTGGGCTTAAAGTATGCTTTGTTTTGAGTAACATTTGTTGTCTTTGCCTAGGTTTGTGAAGATTACCTTGGTTGTCTATATGAGCATGGCTTTCTTGATCATCTCTTTCTGCTCAACTCATTCACTCTTCTTTCGTATGCTCTTATTGTCATTGAAGCCCTATCTGGCTTGGGGCTTAGGTACACACAAAACCATTTGTGCAGATCATAAACAATTGAGCTTTTCTATATTCCTCAAAAGAGTTTCAGGAAAGAACAACAAAAACAAGGAAATTAGATCACACATCTCTTGAGTTCTGTCATTGGAGAATAGAGACAGGTTACAAAAAAGGTATTGATGTAATCTAATTTGTTCATAGGAATTGGAACAAGATCTTCTTATGTCTTCCTTTATCATTCGGGACCATTTGCTACTTCAAACAAACTTGCCCCCTCGTGTATCAAACAACGTATTTTTTATATATAACCCTTTGCTCTAATTTTACAATATTTGATCTGTCACCTTTTGTAGAAGAAGAGCAGGCAGAGTTAAACATGTCATCAGATTAGAGTCCTTGTGTGGTCACAAATCATCCACGTCAAAGAAGGACAGAAGAGATTTTCTGCTGTTTGTTTAACTTCCAGAAATAACTCTCCGGAAGCTTGCAAGAGTCGCCACACACTCAGGCAATCTAAGGCAATTGAGCAACAATATAAAATCAGAGATATGCTTAATCAACCACTAATCACAAGCCATGCACTGCAAAAAAATGGATCATCTGCTTATACTGGTATTTCAGCAATCAGGTACCTTAAAATCCACACACGTGCCAGTTTTGGTCTACTTTGGTTTTTTTTTCACTTATAAATTTCCTTGGTTGAAAAGACTCATAATTAACCAGTTAATCAGAATCCTTTAGTCATCAATGTAAGAT
Source organism: Azemiops feae (assembly GCA_023970755.1). Taxonomy (NCBI): domain Eukaryota; kingdom Metazoa; phylum Chordata; class Lepidosauria; order Squamata; family Viperidae; genus Azemiops; species Azemiops feae. Next base: position 221,537 of record JALGBA010004081.1, read on the forward strand.
ATGGGTTTTTAGAGATAACTATTAGTTGAAAGTGGTTCATTTAATTCTCCATTAACTCCTTAGAGTGAATATTACATTATCTGAACAAATGTGTTTTATTAGTAAATCTGATGTAATGCTTTTATTCCAAACAGAATATTAAAAAGCTAAAGATTTGCTCATCTATTGTGAAGATATTTTTTTTAGCATAATAGGGATAATGTCTGAAGACTGTTTTTGATATTTATGTGCCGTCAAAACAATCCTTGAGAGTTTGTTCATCAATCAATCAATCACACATATTTTATCATATTTCAATATCAAAAGCCCATCACTTTATCTTTATCTTAACCACAAAACACATTTGCTCATTTTGGTGAAAAAAAAAATCATATTACTTCTTTTAATATTTGAACAGATGTCAAAGCCCAGATCTGTGTTGATTTATGAGAAATTAGATTTTTTAGTAGTACGAAAACTATTTTAGTTATTTTAGTTTCTAAAGTTTCCTCACTTTTTGCTTGGCGAAGGGGAAATGAACCTTATCACAGTTTTGTTAAATTTATCTTTGGATAGCCTTGTGTTCATTTCTACCATTTATTGTGTAATGGCAATTTTCCAATTTTTTTTTTTGGGGTGATATATTTGTGATTGGCCTTTGAAAACAATCATTTTTTAAAAATCAGTATATTCAATTTGAAAAGGGAACATTTAAACTTATGGTTCATTTCCCCATCAAAATAATCACAAACAAATGCATGTAACCTTAACTGGTTTATGTCCTGTGTGGGTGTTTACAATTTATTAATACAGCTATCAAAAGAAGTGAAGTCAAGTCCCAGATGTGCAATGCCTCTGGATTGCTCACCTTTGGTCTGGGAATATGCTAGTTTACTTATGCATACAATTCATTCTAACATACTTTCTGTACTACATAACACACACACACACACACACACACACACACACACACAGAGAGAGAGAGAGAGAGAGAGAGAGAGAGAGAGAGAGATACACCCCACTTGCCCAGTATGTATATTTGTGTATTGTAAAATACGCGTATTGTAAAATATGTGTATTTTACCAATTGCTATTTATGCGGGCAAAAGCCTGCATATATTCCCAGGTCAGAAAATGATTTTAAAAAAAAAAATAATTAACCTGTTTGCCATAGGCTCAAAGCCAGCTGAGTGACTTTGGGCCAGTCACTCTCTCTCAGCCCTAGGAAGGAAGCAATGGCAAACCACTTTTGAAAAACCTTGCCAAGATGATTGCAGGGATTCATCGAAGCCAGTTGTGTCAAACTGCCAGCCCGCGGGCTGGATGCGTCATGGCGAAACTGCGCCCACCCCATTGCCAGCAATGGGAAAAAGTTGTGATACTTCACGACACGTCACAACACGTCACATGACGTTGCGAGTAGGACACCCCTGATCTAAGCAGTCTCTGAAAATCAGGAAGGGAAAGGGTTGGGTTTTTTTGCAGAAAAAACAAATTCTAGAATTTTATCTACAGTCCCTTCTTCCATTTTGATGCTAAAAGAAAAAAAAGAAAAAGGCACCTGGAAGATTACTATATAGAAGGGCACGAAAAGCACAAATACATGTAGGCATTCTGAGTCATTCATGGCTTGCCTTAGCTGCCTTTATAGAGATTATTAATGATGTTAAAGTGAAATGTTAGTCTTTCTTTAAAGCCTTGCGTTTCCCCCAGTAATTAAGAGGCCCGTGCGTATGTGCATGCTGGCTCTCCCTCTGTGTTAGTCATTGAAAACAGCCAACAGGAGACAATGTCAAGGTTTCCTGGCTTGGATATAAAAATCTCCAGTTTGTGTAAAAGAAGACATCATTGTTATTTTTCTTCTTCTTCCAACGTCTTAACGAAAAGAAAAAGGACACTTCTGTTTATGAAGGCAGCGTGATTTTGCTGAGCATTAATTTTCAAGAGCATTCATGTACTTTTCAGGTTTCCATTAGTAGCTAAATAAATATGCAATATAAAAATAGACACAATGGAAAAGGGATGAGAAAACATACAAAGCAAAGCATTCTCCTGCATCACAGTTACACCAGCGTTCATAAGTCCATCGGAAGGGCCAAGAATGCAAGCACAGAACTTTGCATTTCATGATATGTCCTACATGGCCAAATCCATGCAGACGTCTTGAGAACATTTTCAGGATTGGTGTGCCAGTCTGCTTCTTCCTAGGGCCAAAAAGAGAGAGAGAGAGAGAGAGAGAGAGAGAGAGAGAGAAATGGCCCAAAATCACCTAGCTAGTTTCATACTTAAAGCATTCTATCTTTTAACCATTACACTAAGTACATTTAGTAGTAGTCCTAAAAATGAAGTGCTCCGGTTGGTTGCAAGGGGTGGTCTTACTATCATGAGATGCAAGATTCTGGACTGATCCTTGGCCCTTCTGATGGACTTATGAACGCTAGTTTATGTTCTGTCCCAGCCTACGTGAGTTCTTGTTATGCTTACAAGGAGAAACCCCTCTTCCAAGAAACAGGCAGGAACCGCAAGAAAAAACTAACCCCTTTTATTCTCACAGACCTGAGTCAATGTCCAAGGCAAACAAACACAGTCCACAGAAACTCGACCCTCAACACGAACAGTTGCCTTCAGCAACCAGCACCTCCCACACCTTCCCTTTTATAATTCAGCCAAGGCGTGGCTTCCTAATGCCTTCTCCTTTGCCTTTGGAGCCGCCCCATTACATTCCTCTGTCTTACTCACTTCCCTTGCCTGCACATTCGTGCATCTGTGATTCATCCCAACTGTTCTTCATCACTGTCCAACTCAGGCTCCCAGCACAACTGTGTCTCAGCCTGAGCGCAAGTAGAGGGGCCAGGCTCCTCGTCCGACTGTAAGTCTTGGAGCTCCTCAGAGCCTTTCTCTGATTCTAATGTCACTCCAGGCCCCTCTTCCTCATCTCATTCCTCAGACACAGCTGCTGGATCCACTGGCTGGCGAGGAATCACAACAGTGTAACTATGATGCAGGAGAATGCTTTGCTTTGTGTGTTTTCTTATCCCTTTTCCGTTATGCCTATTTTTATATGGTATATTTATTTAGTCACTAATGGAAACCTGAAAGGTACATGAAGACTCTTGAAAATTAATGCTCAGCAAAATCACGATGCCCTCATAAACAGAAGTGTCCTTTTTCTTTTCGTTAAGACGTTGGAAGAAGAAGAAAAATAACAATGATGTCTTCTTTTACACAAACTGGAGATTTTTATATCGAAGCCAGGAAACCTTGACATTGTTTCCTGTTGGCTGTTTTCAATGACTAGCACAGAGGGAGAGCCAGCATGCACATTCGCACGCGCCTGTTAATTACTGGGGGAAACGCAAGGCTTTAAAGAAAGACTAACATTTCACTTTAACATCCTTAATAATCTCTATAAAGCCAGCTAAGCCAATCTCCAAATACAGAGGTACATTTTTACATGCTCAGCTATCTGTCAGGGTTCTGGGAGTCAGTGGCTTAGAGTTATCAAAAGTAACAAGGTTGTTCAGACTTTTCTCAACAAAGACAAACAGCTTATGAAGGGATTAAGCTGCCTTTGATTTTAATTAGTGTCGTCTACGGTTTAGTCCAAGCAAATGATTTTTGGTGCTCGGTTAGCAAAAGAAAGGAGAGCTAAAATAAGAGTTCCTTATGGGTAGGACTATATATGAGCATTTCTTTCTGCATGAGTTAATATGTGGGATACCTCATCAGTCCATGTTCAAATTCCCGTAAAGTCCAAACATTCTCTTATCAATAGGTACAGTGCCATAATAATATTTCAGAATAATGAATCGTGATAGCATCTGCCCTCCTGTAGGCAGAAACCCTTGCCCGAAAGGCATGATTTTCTTAAAGTAGATATCCTGGGAGAAATATATAGTTTTGACAGTTTTATTGATATTTTGCGGGTTTACATTTTAATTTGTACCCTCAGGCAGTGAGTTCAGTGGAAGACCTCTGAAAGCGCTCGTGAAAACATGTGTGAAAAAAAGTCTCTTGGAAAAATAATCTGCCATCTGTCAAAATAGATTGGCAATACTATTCTTGACATACCGAAATAGAGATAAGGACATTTTTCTTTTGAGTGAAGTGATGGACACCTTATATGCGATTTAGACACGCCAGTCTTGCTGCTCTGCACTAGGAATATGCAAAACCATTCTCTTTAGTTGGGGAGGATTTTTTTTTTTTTATCCTCTCACATTTTGGCATTTGTCATTCAAGACAGGTAAATTCAAATAGGTTATGCAGTTTTTAGAGTGCAAATGTAAAACATGGTTATACACTTGAAGCGATTAAGCATGATGGGTATCATACCCTTTCCTTCCCCGTGCCGAATAGACATCTTTCCAGTGGGGGTGGGATTCAGCCGGTTCACACCAGTTCAGCAGAACCGGTAGCTAAATTTTGCTGAGTTCGGAGAACCAGCTGAATGCACACTGCTTCTGGAAGTCCAGTCTAGGCCTCAGAGGCCTGAAGGAGGCCTCCCAGGCCTAGAACGGCCCACCGGAAGTGCATGGATGCCACTTCCAGAAGTCCGTTCTAGGCCTCAAAGGCCTGGAGGAAGCCTCCCAGGCCTTGAATGGCCCACTGGAAGTGCATGGATGCCACTTCCGGAAGTTCGTTCTAGGCCTCAGAGGCCCAGGCCTGCATCCAATAAGAGAACTGGTTGTTCAGGGTATTTGAATCCCACAACTGCATTTTTCTCCTTCTGTCCTGGCCACTTTTTACAGAGGCACAATTGAGAGCATCTTAACAAACTGCTTCACTATTTGGTTTGGTAGTAGCAGTGGCTCAGATAGAAGTCAACACAGAGAGGTGGTGAGGACAGCTGAGAAGATTATAGGAAGCTTGCTTCCCATTATTCAGGACACTGCTTATAAGTGCTTAAGAGCTCGAAGCATTGTTAGAGAGCCCCACACACCTACTTCACAGTCTGTTTCTGTTGCTCCATTCTGGGAGGAGGTTTTGAAGTATTTCTAGCAGGACTACCAGATTCTGTAACAGCTTTGGCCCCTATGCCATCTGTCTGGTAAACTCACAAGATTCATTTTTTCTCGCCATTCATCAGAACTAGAACTAGAACTAGAACTAGAACTAGAACTAGAACTAGAACTAGAACTAGAACTAGAACTAGAACTAGAACTAGAACTAGAACTAGAACTAGAACTAGAACTAGAACTAGAACTAGAACTAGAACTAGAACTAGAACTATTCTATTCTAGTCTGAAATACGAAATGAAATGAAATGATACCAATAAAGAAAGTATTTATAGCTCAGGGTTGAAATTCAGGGCCCTTGGTGAACTCTGAGCTTTGTTGTTTTCTTGCAGACGTTCTGTTACCCAAACTAGGTAACATAATCAGTGCTAGTAAAGAATGGGATTTGTTCTCAGTTTATATTCTAGTGGATTGCCCTGGGGAGGTCAACCAAAGAACCTCTAAGACCACCTCACAGCAAGGCAGTAGAATATACTTTGTCTCTTCACTGAGATTGGAGCAGATACTCACTGTCCTTTGTGGCATCCTTAGATACGGTGAATGCTATTATTAACCACTTTTTCATTTTTGGAAAATATCTCTTCTTTTGTGTGTGTGTCTGTGTGTGTATGTGTGTATTTTGTATTGAATTATATTATACAGTGTCTCTAAGCTTCAAGGTCTGGGTTTTAGGAATAAAAACAAGTGATGAAATTTGATACTAGTATATAGGTGTGCTTCATAGCAAAGTCAGAAAAAACATTCATACCATCATCGTCGTCGTCGTCGTCATCATCATCATCATCATTATCATCATCATCATCATCATCATCATCATCATCATCGTCATCATCATCATCATCAGCATCATCTAAATAAAAAGAAAAGTTGAGTATTATAATCCATGAATGGTTACCAAAACTCTGTTGAATCAGTCAGATCTTTCAGCCATATGCTATATTAGATGTGGAAATATATATTTTTTCTTTTTACAATCCCTTTTTATCAGGGTGGAGTCAGGGTGACTGAGTGGAGCTGAGCATTTACTGGCTGGATGCCCTTCCCGATGCCTATGTGGAGTTCACAGCAGATATTTTCTCTTTGCACCCTGATAGAGAAACATTTGTCTCTACCTAGGATTGAACTCTCAACCTTCCGAGTGGGAGGTGAGCATCTTCACCTCTAGGCCACAATGCTGCTCTTCTTCCCCTCTAGGCCACCCCGCCTCTCTATTAGATGTGGAAATATATTCAGACAATTTCCATTGCCAGTTTTCAAATTAAGGTATTGTTGGAAGTTTCCGTTATTAACATATTTCATTTGTACTGCTGAATACATATGAAATGCTCAATCAGTAAACTTTCACTGGCATATCCTCCTCCTCCTCCTCCTCCTCCTCCTCCTCCTCCCTCCTCCTCCGCCTCCTCCTCCTCCTCCTACCCTCCCCCTCCCCCTCCCCCCCTCTCTCCTCCTCCTCATCCTCCTCCTCTTCTTCTTCTTCTTCTTCTTCTTCTTCTTCTTCTTCTTCTTCTTCTTCTTCTTTCTTCTTCTTCTTCTTCTTCTTCTTCTTCTTCTTCTTCTTCTTCTTCTTCTTCTTCTTCTTCTTCTTCTTCTTCTTCTTCTTCTTCTTCTTCTGTCAAATGCAAGACTATATTTGTTACATCTTTTATATGCCACTTCCCTTCATTGTCGATCATCCTCACAAGTGATCAGAAGCATCCACTTCTTCGTTAACACTTTCCACAAAATATTGAATGGATCAAGGGATCCATTTCAGCAATCATAAAACTGGAGGAACACATCAAGAAGAAAGTATAACAGTGATTATTTTGTCACGGTCACAGTTTGGCATTAATAAGAATGTCTTTGCAAGCAACATTGAATGGCACTATTGCTTTAAGAGCTGGTTTGACTTGAACATATCTGGTTCATAAAGCCCTCCCCCTCCTCCACACACACATGCACAACTGTATGTAAGTGTTTTGGTGTGTTTGTGTGCTTTTTAATGAAAAGCAGATAAATGCTGTGGCTGCATTTGTGTCAGGTCTAAAGCATTCAGTCTCCTTCTAACATCACATGCTATGAAAGGTTTCAGACAAACAAATTAAAATTAATAGTCCTGCAGAGTAAGTAAATTTATATTGATGATTAAATTAGTTTACTGATTTGCCTATTTAAGTTTGCCTATTTAAAAGGATGGGTGGAAGAAGAAAAACAAAACACTCTATATCAGGCCAAATGATGGTCAGATGGGCAAATGGGTAGGTAAATTTGATAATATAAACTATGGACATTTTTTTAAAAAAATAGAATGCTTTCTCTTATTCTGGGAAATAGAAATAGCTATAGATCCAAAACTGAGGTACGTGTGTGTATGCTCAAATATGATGAATAACAGAATAATAGAGTTGGAAGGGACCTTGGAGGTCTTCTAGTCCAACTCCCTGCACAGGCAGGAGACCCTATACCATTTTAGACAAATAGCTGTCCATCAGTATAATTTCTGGCACTAGTGAAAATGAGTTAATAACAAGCAATCTGTGTTTTCATTTTGTGCAATTAATATCACAAGAAACCATGCTTAAATGCACTGAAACTGAGAAGACTCATTTATGAGTGGGTGAGTGTTGTTTGTTTACTTACTCTGTATTATTTTTTAAAAAAAAACATTTCCAAGTTTTTGTTTTGCAGTCAGGTTTGTTGTCTTAGGCACACGAGTCCCTTTCTGTGATGGCATGCACACAATTAGCCTGTCGGTAAGAACATTCAAGCTTTTTCTTGATGGAAAAATTCCTTATCCAAAATTCTTCAAATATTCCTCAGCAGAATATTTAAGATTTTCTGGATAATCTTACAGATTATAACTCATGTCTAATTATGACAGCAGCAACAATAAAAATGCAGCTTTATTCTTTTGGGGGATTTTTTTCAAAAGTTTGAATTCTGAAGGAAGACTACTGTTGAGAGAAAAATCTTCATCAGGGTCCAGTCCAAGCTGGGAATAATCAAAATGGAGACTGCTTTAGAAAGAAGGTTGTAGTTTATTGAAGAGGAGAACCAGACAGAAAGATGGCTCTGGAAAAACTGAGGGAGCGGTGGGCTTTTATACCTTCTTGAGCTTTTGTTTGGAGTTCTTCCTGTTTGAGGCTTTGTATTTCCTGGGTCATGTACTTTGACCTGAGTCTGAGTGTGCCCCTTTGGCATTGGTGGGTTAATCCTATTATGTCCTGCCTTAGAGTTTGGGTGGGGTATGTAGATTTTAAGGGTCTTTGTCTTCCTAATCTCTTCAGCTTCTAGCTGGAAGGCTCCAACCTTCCTGAATGGATTATTACATCTGCATTTCTAAAAGTTGGTTTCTGCTGAGTTGTCTGGCTGGGGAGGGGGGAGAGAGGTTTCTGCATTTTAAAAGGTCTCCTCTATTATTCCTTTGGGGAAATATATTCTGTCTTTTTAATATTCCCCCAAATATTTCTTTCTCTGGATTCCTCCCACACTACATTCTGATCTTGCTATCGTTTGGAAATGAGAATATCAGACCTGCCCTTCACTCATTACACTGGTTGCCTATGGACCCAATGCAAGATGCTGATTTTAATCAAGCCCTATGTGGCTTAGTACCAGATGCTTACGGCAACATTTCTGACAGAAGGGAATATCCCTATCTCAATTCTGGGGTTCTTCGTGCTCTCTCAATTTGGTTGTTTCCTTGCAGTCATTTCCTTACCAAACTAGGTAATATCTTTAATGCCAGCACTCCTTTGCCAGCACTGAAGATAGCACTTAGCAATAGCTCTATGCCACTTCACAGTGCTTTACAGCTCTCTCTAAGTGGTTTACAGAGTCAGCCTATTGCCCCCAACAATCTGGGTCCTCATTTTACCGACCTCGGAAGGATGGAAGGCTGAGTCAACCTTGAGCCGGTCAAGATCGAACTCCTGGCACCTGGCAGTCAGCAGAAGTAGCCTGCAGTACTGCCTTCTAACCACTGCACTATCAGAGCTCTTGGTAATGTCTAGGTCAGTGGTGGCGAACCTATGGCACGTGTGCCAGAAGTGGCACTCAGAGCCCTCTCTGTGGGCACTTCTCTGAACTGCTGGTGGCAGGCTGCGGAGCCCCAGAGTGCGCCGGTCGAGGGGCCAGCAGGTTGTGGCTGCTGATGGACACTGTCGGCCCCCATGTGCTCGCTGGCCTCTGTGTGCAGGGGCCGATAATGGCACCCCCACCCTGCCTCGCCTTGCCTCGCCTCACCCCGCAGGACGAGCCTCCTGCCCACCAGTCCACCTGCCAGAGACCCCCTGGATCTCCCCCAACCCTGCCTGGCCCCCACAGGTGCCCCTCCCCACGAGCAACATCGAGGTGACCATGCCCATCTTGGTCACACCCATCCTGCCATGACCACCACAGCCACGCCCACCTGGCACCCGGCGATAAATAAGTGGGTTTTGGGTTGCAGTCTTTAAAAGGTTTGCCATCACTGGTCTAGGTAACTAGATGTTATCTAGTTTGGTAATAAAACATTTGCAAGAAATCAACCAAACTCAGAGAGCACCAAGGACCCCCACAGGATTTTTTTTTTTCTTGTCTAAACTTAGCTCTTTCTCTGCAGGCATCCCACAGGAGTCAGCTGAGGGTCCCCATTCCACATGAGATAAAAGATGTGAAGATCTAGCAGCTCCGGTTACATGAAATACAGTACATCTCCCACTGAGATGCCAGGAGAACTGATTTATCCACCTGGACCCTAAAAATATTCTATTCTGATGAGCCTTTGTGGATAGAAGCCTTGGGCTACCTTGGAAGCTGATTTCCGCAGATTTTGTTTGCCTTTTGTTCTTGCTATTATCCTTTTTTTTTTGTAGTGTAAACTGCCCAGTCTTTAAATGACATTCTATTCTTTTTAATTAAAGAAACTACAGGCAGTAAAGTTACAAAGGGTGGGAGCTCACCCAGTTGCAAGGAACACACAGCAGGAACATTTTCACAGCTGCTATCACATGGCAAGAGTGGAATGCATACAATTTACATTCTGTTTTTCCCCTCCCTGATTATGGCTGGTTTTACATACATTTATATAAGGGACTAATCCAGGTGGTGCATTAATAGAATTATTGTAATCCGAGCTGGAAAAGTTCTTGTTTTCTTTCCTGAAAGTGGAAAGAGTGGGAGATAACCCAACTCTGGAGAAATTGCACTCCATCATTTGAGAACAGCACTTAAGTCTTTCTCTTAGATTTGGCCACAAAGACAGGCTCCATTTATTCTTCATAAAGGAGCGTGAATTCATGCCGTGATAACTACTATAATTGCAGGCTCCTATATAATCCTTTTGGGAGGAAAGCTATGGCAAACCTAGACAGTATATCAAAAACCAGGGACATCATCTTGCCAACAAAGGTAATAACAACAACAACAACAACAACAACAACAACAACAACAACAACAACAATAACAATAACAATAACAATAACAATAACAATAACAATAACAATAACAATAACAATAACAATAACAGAAATATCATTTGCCTGTAAGCAAGAACTGGTGGGATCATAAAATAGAGAAAGTCATAGAAAATGATAAAATTAAACGAAGGCAAAATTTCCTGACAGTGAGAAGAATTAACCAGTGGAACAGCTTGCCTTCAGAAGTTGTGGGTGCTCCATCACTGGAGGTTTTTAAGAAAAGAACGGTCACCCATTTGTCCAGAATGGTATAGGATCTTATGCATGGGCAGGAAGTTGGACTAGAAGACCTCCAAGGTCCCTTCCAACTCTGTTGTTTTCAATTCTGATCGAATCATTGAGAGAGGTGTGGTGGGTTTGAACAGAATATTTCAAATGTTTTTGAATTGGGGTACTGTGAATGTGTGCCGTATTTGTACATTGAACTGAAATTGGGAATAGAATGTCAGCAAAATAAGACAGAAACATTCCCTCCTGTTTTACTAAAAAAAAAAAAAAAATTTAAAACATTTCATAAAATCTACTATGCAGGTAATCTTCAGTTTAAGAACAAGTTTCATTCCAAAGTCTATCTTTAAGTTGAATTTGTATGTAACATAAGTTGGAATGTTAATGTATAAGTTAGCAAATTGTTGGGTTAAGAATACCGCAGTTTAAGTTCAAGTTCATCACACAATGCTACTTACAGAATGTTATTCGATAATCTTTTTTTTCTGGTTTACATACAAATTCGACTTAAGGACAGACCTTGGGAATGGAACTCATTCTTAAGCTGGGAACCATTGCATTGTATAAATGGTATTTGTAATGAACTTAAACCATTGTATATTTAACTTGAATCCTTATGTATTTCGCTAGAATTTTGCTACAATAGGCTCTGTTCTTAACTAGGGGAGATGCTTAAACCAGCCATTCTTAACCCAGGGACTTACTTCAATTCAGCTTTGTTCCTTGGCTACAGTTATCAGAAATTTGAAAAGAAAAATACTAATAAAGGGAAGTCTGAACTAGGGATTGCATTAGTTTGGACTAGACCCCGAATCATAAATCAGGGGAAAACAATTCAAAACAAAATGTCATGTTTCCAAAATATAATGGGCAAGTCTGAATTATGGATTTCTTAAATACCTAGGCCAGGGGTCCCCAACCCCTGGTCCATGGACCAGTACCGGGCTGCTACATGCCAGCAACTGGTCCACACAAACAAGCAAAGCCCCATCCACGGGATGCAGGCAGCACACAAGACCACGCCCCCTCCAGTCTGCGGAAAAATGTCTCTCCATGGAACTGGTCCCTGGTGCCCAAAAGATTGGGGACCTCTGATCTAGGCCATATACCAAGGTTCCAGCACAAAGTTTGGGACCCCAAAAAAAATTAACCTCCAGAAACCTGGACCCACAAACTCATAGTCTGATCCAGGTTATTAGCATAATCTTAAGCCCACCAAATAGAAATATTGCTAAATTGATGATTGATGATGATGATGATGATGATGATGATGATGATGATGATGATGATGATGATAATAATAATAATAATAATAATAATAATAAGAACAACAACAACAACAACAACACAACACTACTACTACTACTACTACTACTACTACTACTACTACTACTACTACTACTACTACTACTACTACTACTAATAATAATAATAATAATAATAATAATAATAATAATAATAATAATAATAATAATAATAATAATAATAATAATAATAATAATAATAATAATAATAAAGTTGGAAGGAACCTTGGAGGTCATCTAGTCCAACCCCCTGCTCAGGCAGGAAACCCTATACCCTTTCAAATGGCTGTCCAGTCTCTTCTTAAAAACTTCCAGTTATTTCATTTAGTTCTGCTTACTAAGCAAAACTAGTACAAGTTGGAATAGAGGTTAGAGGCTTTTAGTACAAAGTTGTCAGTTTGAAAGATGAGCAATTTATGAAACAATATCTGTCCTCTATGTACCTCTATGATCAGTTCATTTACATCCTTGTCCCAAATCCTTATGTGGCATTCCGGACTATGAATATGTTTATTCATTTCACCTTGTTTCTTCTTTGCACCTTCAAGTCCACACTGTGATGACTACACAAGATATGAATTGTTGGATTGTTTCTAATTTACTTCTTAGGGAGTGGAGAGGTGTTTACCAACTGTAAGTGGGTAGCACAATCCTTTAGTCACTTAAGTAAAAGATTTATAGTGGAAAGGAAAAAGGAATGGAATACTGGATTTGCTAATATCGTTGCAGGCAAGTTATTATTGCTTGCACCAATCATAATGCCTTGGAGATAGGGCTAAATACTATTCCTTCCTTCCTTCCTTCCTTCCTTCCTTCCTTCCTTCCTTCCTTCCTTCCTTCTTTCCTTCCTTCCTTCCTTCCTTCCTTCCTTCCTTCCTTCCTTCCTCCCTCCCTCCCTCCCTCCCTCCCTCCCTCTTTCTTTCTTTCTTTCTTTCTTTCCTTTCTTTCTTTCTTTCTTTCTTTCTTTCTTTCTTTCTTTCTTTCTTTCTTTCTTTCTTTCTTTCTTTCTTTCTTTCTTTCTTTCTTTCTTTCTTTCTTTCTTATTTTAATTTGTTCCAGGGTTTGGAAGGTGATTGGGAGATGCCCAGAGTTTGTTATAAGATGGATGGCTTTATTGCAATTTTAAATACATAAATAAATGCTGCTTGCTCCAATCCTGGAAGCTGGAGAAATTATGAGAGACATTTACTTAATGAGTTCACCCATCATTTTTTTTTAATAATATAAAAAACAGCCTGGATCCTTTTAGTTCCGTCTTGCACTTTGAGTGTCAACTCCATAGCATTCAGGAAGTGATATTATTTTTTCTTTATTTTGCACCAAGTTCCCTCCATCTGAAATTTGAATCAACGTGAAACTTGGCAATGTTGTTCCCATTACAAATGTTACTATAATTGTCACATAGCCCATGCGACAACAATGCAAACATTTAAACATTATATGTTAAATGAGGACAGCTTAAAAACTTCACCACTTTTTATAAAACCAGCCTGTGTTGTCTGATTCTCTTTTAAAACAAACTAAAAGGGGGGGGAGATTGAGGGGAGGAATTATTAATTATTACTTGGCTTCCAAATTGGACCCTTTGGTTTGAGTTTCATTTAAACATCTCTGAATGAAAAATACACCTTCTATGATGTAACAAAATGGGCACAAAACCAAAATCTTATAAAATAGACTGTATAACTGGAGAGCTTTAGAATCTTCTTCTACCTTTAAAAAAAAAAAGTTTTAACACAATCAAATTTACACAAACCTGAGTAAGGTTAGATAAAATCAATCAGTTCTCTGCCAATATACCAGATTATCCCTCAAAACATTTCCCCTGACATCATGTTTTGTTTCCAGTGAGAAAGAAAAAACACACATCCTTTCACGTTTGATAACTATCTTGCCCACAGGAGAATTTCTGCAGCAAGTTTGAATTAAAATTGTTGATAGTTTTCTATGCCACACAACAGGTATTAAGAATGTTAAAGTTCAAAGGTATCTATAGCCTCTATATAATCACCTTATACAGAATTGAACTATCCTGTTTTCATATTACTAAGGATGATGATGTTAACAACAATGAAGGGGAACATGATGTTAACCAATGTCAGTCACAAGCTGAACTTTTGTTTTATTGTTCTAAATATGTCCTTGGATACAAAATTTAGTCAGATCTATTATAAGATTATTATTGTACAAGTGTGGGAATGTATGTGCATGTATACACACACACCTCTATATGTATAGAGATGTTTACTATGCATAATGTGTATAAAGATACACATTCTCAAATGTATATCCACATACACAACAAACATCTATATCTATACAGAGACATATATTTACAGATCTACACACATACACACAGACACACACACAAACCTGGAAAATAACATTGCACAATTACAGTAATGCCTACTTTTGTTTAAAATAATTGTTCAGTTTGTGTGTTTTCTGTGAAATAAAATTTCCCTTGAACTCTGCTAGACTCCTAATGAAAACACGGTCAAGACCATACAACATTTCTTGACAACAGTAAACAAGAGGTTTATCATCACCATCTTTTGGGGTGTTACTGTTGTTCTTGTTTTGATTCCCAGGTTGGTCAACTACCCTGGGATTTGATATGGGCTTCTGATACGAATCCAAACCAGATTTCCCTTATCTTAAACTACACACCAGGAGCAGAGTGGTTTTTGAGAGAAAGTATCTCTGGAAAGAATTAGTGCTCACCACCCCCATTTTTCTTCTGCTCCCAATTACAGTTTCCAACATTTCTTGAACCTTCCTGAACACTTAACCACACTCTGATCTTTAATCTGAGGTTGCAACTAGCTACAGTCTATTGTTTTCCAGATCAAGTCAAGGGTGTTCGTTCCAGCCCTCCTGAATCTATAACGCATAAGAAAAGCTTCATGGCGTGCCCAGCTTACCCTTTGCAATAATTGTACTATTTTTATTCAATCTGAGGAACGTTTAGTTCAAAGCAGAACAACACAATGGGCAGAATTTTCAAAGAAAGGATGCTAAGTTGTTGTTTTTTAAATGCACTTTTGTGTTAAATGGCCAGGAGATGTATCGTCCCTTGATCTAATCTGGTCTGCAGTTTAAAAATCTGTAGACAAAAAAAAAAAAAAAAAGATCAGTACAATAAATATATTTACCTACTTTCCGGAAGAATCTGAAGGTGAAGTGTCCCTCATTTTAAAAATAATGGGAAAAATAATGGGAAAGAATGAAAACAAGGGGTTGCCACAAAGAAGAGGGAGTCAAGCTACTCTCCAAAGCACCTGAAGGCAGGACAAGAAGCAACGGATGGAAACTAACCAAGGAGAGAAGCAACCTAGAACTAAGGAGAAACTTCCTGACAGTTAGAACAATTAACCAGTGGAACAACCTGCCTCCAGGGGCGGTGAATGCTCCAACACTGGAAGTTTTTAAGAAGAGACTGGACAGCCATTTGTCCGAAATGGTATAGGTTTTCCTGCCTGAGCAGGGAGTTGGACTCGATGACCTCCAAGGTCCCTTCCAACTTTATTTATTATTGTTATTGTTATTGTTATTGTTATTGTTATTGTTATTGTTATTGTTATTGTTATTGTTATTGTTATTGTTATTGTTATTGTTATTGTTATTGTTGTTGTTGTTGTTGTTGTTGTTGTTGTTGTTGTTAAGCCTTTAGACTTCATATTAAGGAGGAAAAAAACATGGGATACAACCTTAAATAATGCATCAACCCCTCCCCCCCCCATTGAGAGACGAAGACGTTGAAGCCAAACAACATAGGAACAATACAACAGAAAGATATTTAAATAATCTATTAGTTCTATCAGATACTGAAAGAATGTCAAGGCAGTACATGATGCATTACAAAGAATTATTGATGCCTGTTTCCCTTTATTTGAGGCAAAGGAAAAGAGACAGAGGCAGTGAAAAACATCTGCAGCAAATGCCTGGTATACCAATGCTGTTTTGCAGGTAACTTTGAAGACTTAGAAAAGA